>RXPK01000039.1:1207326-1462449 GCA_004143645.1 Protaetia brevitarsis
GGAGACGAACATTATGCTTTCTACAATGTTTGTTATGTATTATAAAATCCAATAATATTAAATAATTGTTAATTAAACCTGTGCTATATAAAGACAGTTGTAAAGAGACCCAGTGTTGGCCATCATTTCAAGAAAATAGATCAACGACGGCAGATTACACAGCGATAGCTAAGATAAATTTCCTGAAAATACAAAACGGAGGGTTAATAAAAATAATAATTTCTTTCCCGAACTTAATTGCTTTATTTAAGAATTTAGTTAATAAATCTTAAACCTGGTTTGGTAATTTTTTATAGATAGAGAAAAAACTTTATAGTAATACAATATTTAAGAATATTAACAAAATATAATTAAATACATCAATAATAGTGTCAATAGTAGTCAATAAATCTCTGAAAATCACATTATCCAAAAACTGAGGAGGCTGACTGACATATTATCTATTGCTAAACTAATACTCGCGAACATAATCCAAGTAAGTAACTAATATCAACGCAGCCTAACGAGTAGCATATTTTAAAATAATAAAATCCCATCACATGTTTTTCTTAAAAAAGAATTATCTCTACATAACATCAAACAAGTTAAACATATATTTTCTAAATGACGCCGTCTATATTCGAGAGTTCTTTTTTTTTGTTATGTATTTTTTGTTTCATTGGTATTCCTAAAGGAAACGCCGCCACCGAAACTCGGATTTGTTTATTCTATACATAAACCTTTTTCTCTCTATATATTTATTTTTCTGTTTAAATTTCTAGTCGCTACCTTTGATCGCAGTAATATACATAATTAAGCGATTTATGGCTATGATAAGTGAATACGTCCTCCGAAAAGTTTGCATCTAACAATCAGAAATTTTAAAAATTCTGAATTTGGTGGTGTCCCGATTTTTTTGTTGAGAAGTGTACACAGGTATTATATAGACGTATGGAGTGTCTATTAGTTTTCGTAATCTTCGCTTTGCCGAGTTCCGAGTTCTCGATCAGCTAATGAACGATCTATAATTCATTTGATACAATCGAGTGCAAGAATCGCTCGTTAAGCACGTCACTATTTAATATGATAAAAACCAAAATTATAAAACTTTTCATTTATTGTAATCTCTTTCCTGATTCTAGTTAGTTATACCAGACGGGTAGGAGAATCTTTTTCTAAGCTACATTTTTAAAAGATTATTTTTTCATTCATTTCACACCTTCCTTACCCTCTTATATTCCATTCTAATCTATAAACTTTTCAATTTCCTAAGTATATATGACATCGGCTCGCTCAAGTCAAGCCAAAAGAGTACAATTTTGTACGAGGAAACGTAGTATACCCACCCATCATCCTTTCACAACAAATTCACCATCGCTATCACTGACTACTGGCCTTTCATTGAAGGTGGTTTCTTCTGTAGAGGATGGAGCGAAGAATGGATGGTACTGTACGAGGATTCGACGATGGCGTGGTACGCGGACAAGGGCCTCAGCCGTCCCAGGGGATGCATTAGGATAAGCGAGGCGCCGGAATTGCTGGCGGTTGGAGAGTGGACGCAGAACGTGCCTAGGAAGCCCGTTCCCACGCGGCTGTCACGTGAGGCAGTTAATAGTCGTCGGTGAATCGTCGCAAAAGGTCCACTGGCTAATGGCACAGTCGCCCGCGGAAGTCAAGTAAGTCTCGGCTGCGTATAAATATGCATATGCTCGTAGGGTGGCCCCGTGATTTAATATTCGCAAAGGGCTGAGAGTTTGTTTTGGTTTGGGAACGCTCTTACAAGCAAGCACACTACCTGATGTTTTTTTTTTCTAATTCTTGGTTATAATTTTCCCTAATTATATTCATTCTTTAAGACGAAGAAAGATTCTATTGCTGTACCGTTTTCTTGTTCTGCAAATCAGGAGAACAATAATGATTATGATGTACGTTGAACTGACATCGCAAAAGCATTAATCTAAAAAATATTACATCAGTTGCATATACAGGGTGTATCAAATAAAAAAGTAAATTTTGCTTGGGTGTTAACTACACGACATATAAAGCACAAACCACCAAACCGGATTTCATCATTAAAGAATAAAAAAAAGTAAAATTTAGAGCCAAAAATTCTTTAGTCCGGGCCTGATGCAAGGAAACGTCATGTTAAGCACCCGCTAAATATGGTATTATGTATAAATACATTGCACTCATTTAGTATTATTCTTAATGGTATGCCGTAAGTTCATTTAACGTCATTCTGAATAAATAAAAGCCCTTGTAAGAATATCAAAACTGAGGCAGTTTAAATTTCTTCGTTTTATAAAATAAACATTCCTTTTTTGTTAAGAGCATTCTACGTAAGTCTTCAAAGTATTATTTTTAATATCCTGATAAGACGTTCGAGTTTCACCGGATATGCGACTTCAGTAGTTACAAAAAACGTAAATATTTTTCTTTTGCTTTGTTGAATCGAGAGTTAGTTGTTAATAAACAGTACCACATGAATCTGAGTAATTTCTTTTGGATTTATTTAATCATAAACGCAAATGAATTGAATCGAATTAAACAGAAATAAATGTAGATACAGAAATTTGCAAACACGCTTTTTGCTATGATATCGAGCGAAAATGAATCTTATACATTCCCGCGCTTTTGCCGATGGCATCAAGCTTCGATTTCTTTATATGAAATCATGATGGCCTGGAAAGGATCGTTTTTCTCGAGACGGGAAGAATTTAAATAAAATATTCGAAGTGGCTTGCACTCCCAAGCGGCGATCCACACAAAACTAACAGCGGTAATGCTGAATGACAGTGTATGTGGGGGTATACTCGGAACAGCATTTAGGTTGGGCACAGGTGCGGCTCTAGCCCACGGCATTTATAAAATATTTTTTTTCTCGTTAATGCTTACAAATAGACCCCCTGTGCATTAAGACTTTTTGATTGTATATGATTACAGCTACTACATATTATTATATTTACCTTTATATCTGATACACCCTGTATAATACTGGTACACTAGAGATTTAGCACCCAACGTGGGGCGAATAGGTATGTCGCTAAAACTAGATTTTTTTTCTATTCGAAATACCCAGGCAAGTTGAACGATTTGAGAACTAATAAAATTGAATGGTATTGTGTAACGGCAAATCGACTATCAATGGATTCATTGAAAACTAGTTCCCTATTAAGTAACACCATTGAATTAAGTGCCCTTTTGTGGGTCAATCAATAATGATCAATAGAGTAGTATATTTATACCAGTAAATATAGTGTAAACTAAAACAAAACGCATTAACAAATAAACATATTCAAAACACAATTTAAATAAGTAGAGATAAGACACAAAAGCAGGTACATATATATAGGCTGTACCAAATTGGATGTACATAGACATAACAGGTACTTTTGCAGGGGAGATACGAAAAAATGAGATATAAAAATATAAATACAATCTCTACAGAATTGGAATTAATAACTTTCTCTATCCCAACGATTATGAAAGAAGGATCCATTTTTATCGGTGATATATATAAATGCGTCAACAAAATGCAAATTTTAAAAACTGTGTAATATGGAATGATAAAGCTCACTTTACTAGCGATGGCATATTTAATAGAAATAATAACCACGATTGGCGTGACACAAATCCCCACATAAGTAGATTCATTCAGAGGCAGAAACGATGTGGTTTTAATATTGGATGCTTTTTAAAAGTTGTAGATTTTATTATTTTATACATGCTGGTAATTTGACAGCTAGGCGATAATATTGGTTTTTTAAAGGTTCATTTGATAGAATATCTAGATGTTCCATATAGTGCATGGACTCAAATTCATTTTTATTTAGATGGTACACCTGCGCCCAAGAAATTATTTAGATCACAGTTTTCCAAATAAATTTGGACTTATGGACCCATACGATAGCTGGTAAGATCTCCAGATTTAACGCCATTGAATTATTTTTTTTTAATTTAAAAACAAACTTGCAACACTGCTGACCAACTGCGTGAAAATGAGGCTAATGCTTTTCATAAATTATCACCGCTTTATATAATAAATAGCGTAAATAGTATAGAAAAAAGATGTCAAAAATGTATTGTAGATCAATTTTTTCAAAATTTTCATTCCTAGTTTATGTGTATTTTTTTAAATATTTTTATTGAAAAGCCCTACCGTTTTTACCTTTAATACACAACTAACTCTATGAAGGTTATGATATAATCATAAATATTCATGGCACACTCTTATTTTATTAGCGAAGCATAGAAACTGTAATATCTCTGTCAATATTCAAAATATTCTCCTTAAAAAAATATTATTTGACAAGAAAAATATCAATTATTTTGTTTGCCTGTCATGACACTCTGCTGATTTTTTCCATACATCTGTCGTATCCATGGCACGCTAGCAACCTATTAGAAATTTTAAAACACAATATCTGGTATAATAGTTAGCATTTTAAATAAAATTCTTGAGTTTAGTGGTAATCCTTCTTAATTCAAAATTCCATTGTTTCCTAACGTTTCGAACGGAAGTCCGTCTTTTTCCACGGTATAAGTAGTTATT
Organism: Protaetia brevitarsis; assembly: GCA_004143645.1. NCBI lineage: Eukaryota > Metazoa > Arthropoda > Insecta > Coleoptera > Scarabaeidae > Protaetia > Protaetia brevitarsis. The sequence continues at coordinate 1,211,858 of RXPK01000039.1, forward strand.
TTACAATTAGTTTACTATTCCATAGCCTTCTTATAACATAATTTTATACAATTAAAATTATTATTTTTAATTGAATCACAGAATTTACACTTAAAAAAAAAACAACAAGTAAGGTAAAGTCAGGTAAGTGTGTAACCGGGGCAAGTGTGTAGTTTGTTTATATTTATTTTTAAAATTGAAATACGGACGTCCTCTTGTTATAATACTAATGCACTAAACTTCATACTAGTTTTACAAACAAAAGTTCGCATCTCCTAAAGTGTAATAACTTGAATATCTTGTGAATACATCATACCTTATTAAACAGGCATCAGTTTAGTATTACACTCTTGGCCGAACTAAAGGATAATCCTATTAATATATAAAATGCGGAACGATTACACACTTGCCCCATTTTGCTGGGTAAGTGTGTAGTTTTGACAGTGTTTAAAATTTCTTTTTCTAGTAAACCTTGATAACTTATAAAAGGCTGTATCTATGTGAAGGCTTTTCAACTGAAGCATACATTACGTACTTTATGTGTAAAATTTATCAAAATGTCTTATTATGTGAACAGTGTTACATTTTCTTCGCACTATGCAATTTTTACTACACACTTACCTGACTTTACCTTATCGACAACACAACATATTAAAATTGTCGCTAAATACAACTAATGCAATTTTGAATTAAGGAGAATTAAACAAGAAAGCAAGATTAATATTTAGAATAAACCAAGAGTGTTATATGTGTTTGTAAAGCCCGCAAATGTTGTTATTTAACTATAACATAGCCTACTACAGTTTCCATTTAAGAAAGAAATAATAAGGCGTCATACCTAAAAATTTTGCAGAAGTAAATTTCATATCAAAATCTCCAATAAAAAGCTGTATGAAAAATACCCACACTATTTTTTTAAATTTTAAATAAAAAGAAAGTTATATCACAATGGAAACTGAAGAAAAATCCTTTTTTTAAGTATCTTGAAAATTGCAATATAAATTTAAATTTGATTTCACCAACGTTTATATCTCGAAAAAATAGCTCTATCTCATTTTTTCGTATCTCCGCTGCAAAATATATTTTTTCTATTTTGCGTTCATAAAAACGCAATTGTAACACGCTTTTGCGTATCGAAAAGTGCTTCATTGTGATACGCCTTTTTTCATTTCTATAGTTGGCTGTATTGAATACATTATGACAGAAAGCAAAATGACGTTTAATGCATGTAAATTGTAAATACTTTAATCAAAAAATTCTATACAAATTTAGTTTACATTGTTATTGTTATGAAACGTGGAATTACTGTATACATTTACACTGACGGAACAAGTATCTTGAGCATGTATTGTTATGCCAGGCAAATTCTTCGTCACAAAGTTTTGCTGAGTTATGTTATTGGCTTTAATGGTAGACTCTTGTGATTGAGAATCATTCGATGATATAACTCTAGAATGACCAGATGTACTTGGCCCTGATAAGTTGTGCGCTACAGCCACTTTACTTTTCAAGATGTTTCGATGTAACCTCAGCTACCGCAGATGACTTTCATCCACCATGACGTTTATAGTCAGCAAATCACTGCCTGCGTCTGCTAAGTGTGTAGCACTAGAACGTCTGAAGCAATGTCCAGTATAAAGCTCTGAATTGGGCAATTTTAGAAAATCAGCTATTAATTTAGGCATTTTGCCAATCGTATTAATTCCAATCGGGCACGATATACAATAACCATTGCGATATGTAAGGAAGAATCTTGAATGATTAATATTTTTTGGTCGCAGGGCGACATATTTTTTAATTAAAGTAATCCATCTTTCATCCGTAATTGCAAAACTCTTACGATATTATTTTTTGTTTTAGGTACTGTCACCAAAATAATCACTCTTAATTCTAAATCATGTATGGACATATTTGTTAATTCATCTCGTCTACAACACCTGTGTAACCCATTATTAAAACGATCTAAAATTAAATCCATTACATAAAAAATTACATTTTGCAAATAATATCGTACCTTTATTGCTAAATACAATGCGTCAGAACCTTCTTCTATAAATTTATTAATATCTTCAATGCATAAAATTTTAGATTTCTTAGCCTCGTATCCTCAGAGAATCGTTTAAATAGGCTTGTAATTTAATATATTTTGATATGTCTGTATTTTTATAAATGGAAAAGCAAGAACGAAGCATGGAATACATAGACCATAAGGTAGAAGATTTCTTATTTTTACCTTGTAATTCAAAATTTCAGATATTGTGTTGACATTATTCTGTACAGCCCATAGTTCAAATTGATGGTAGCATTTTTCATATACTGCTTTTGATTTTTTCGGTAATAAATTTATGACGGCGTTATCCGCAATTTCACGCAGTTGTGGTGGCGTACAAGATAAATTTGTCTCAGTATCACTCATTTTTTACAGTTTACAGAGACTATATTATGAAATATATTGTTTAAACAATTTAAATAGCCGAATTTGAATTTTGAATTCGTCAAATGTCAATCGTACGTCAATGTAACCAACTTCATATAAAAATAAAACTCAACATTTTTAATGAGATTTTTATTAAGTATTTATTATCAATTTATAATGCAAAATAGAAAAAATAGTATAAAGGACTCGTTTCATAAGGCTTTTTGTCGCACTCGTTCATTAGAAAACTCGCCTGCGGCTCGTTTTCTAAACTTGAACTCGTGCGACAAAATCATGCCTTATGAAACTCGTACTTTAATATACTATACTCATTGCCGACCAGAACTAAATTTATAGGATAGGAACATATCACATAAAAACAATTATATTGTGCTGTACAAAGAAAACGCAATTTATTGCATCCAAATAGATTGTTAGTTTTACAAATAAAATAGTCATAGAAATCATAATTTCAATCAAACGTAAATAAAATAAATTTAATCAAATCATGACGTATATGCTGAAGTACCGCAACACTCATTATGAACAAAACATTCAATCCATTTGTTTCCGTTAGAGAGATTTACTTTCATATATGTACCTATATAAAACCCGAATGAAAATTTTAAAATAACGGTGCGCACGTAAGGTATGTAGTATGTATGTATATACGTATCACATCAAAGGCAGTTACTGCAAATGTTGAAATAGGCACCGTAATCTCTAACAGAAATGAAATATTGTTCCGACGTTCAACGGTACATCCGGCTTTAGCGAAGCGAACTCGCAGTTTCATATCATCACTGCGCCATCTATTATGTATTCGTAACACTTCAACCGTGAATATTTCAAACTGGGGCAACCACCGGGATGTTATTTTCCATTATGTTAAGCCTTGGTGGTTATTAAGAAGAGAAAATCAAAAAATAAAAAAAAAGTTAGATTGCTAGTATCATTACTTATGCAACACTGATATTTGTTATATCAACCATCAGTGACAGTTGAGGTTATGTTGTTTTGACAAACATGGGATATCATTTATGCATTTTCGTTTATTTTGATTCCGTATGTGTTTTTGGTTTATTTCATTGCTTGTAATATGTAGATAACATAAGAAATTTTGCAATTCATATTATTGATATTAGTAGATTTACTGTGGTGCTTAAGATATTGCATAGATATTTTTCTTTGTTGCAGCGATTGGATGACTGCAATTAGTAACACAGTAAGTATGAACCCTTTCTATTTTGTATAAATAGTTGCATGCAAGCACAATGGTAACATTATAACCCACAAAATTTTATATTCTGCATAAATAACAACATGAAAATTCGTTTCTGTGAATATTATTTTAAAAAAATAGACAATATTATGCCGTAAAATTTTATGTAAAGTACAACAACTATCAAATTATTGCATAACATAAAATAATTCAAAAATAATAAACAAAAAATAGTATATTTTCTAACTAATCTTCGTGTAGATTTATCTTTCCTGTTAAATCTTACAATAGCTGCATCCTCCACATTTCGACCTGTATAAGTTATTAGACACTCTAATAAGTAGAGACCGGATTATATGCAAAGAAAAAACTGGAATATATACGCATATATATGCATCGATTTTTGAGACAATATGGATAAACCTGGGGCATATATGCAAAAAAATTGCCACAATATGCAAAATTTTTACATAAAATACATAAGAGCAGAAATTTAAACATTAACTTTATTGCACAAAATTTTTTCTTAATTTTTCTAAAATAATTTATAATTAAATGTTTTTCAAAATTGTGTAAAAGAAAGTTTTGTCTTCTATCAGAATACATATGTTTCGAAATAGAAAAGCTTCTTTCAACATCTACAGATGTAATTGGTGCATTTTTTAACTTTGCAATACATTCTAAACTAAAATTAAAGTCAAAATCGTTTACTGTTTCACCTTCCAAAATTTTCTCAACTTTCTTCAATTTCAAATACCTCGCATTTTTATTTATCACTTTTTTAAATTTATCGTATATAGAATTACCTATTGTACCCTTAACCTTCTTACATAGCATATCAAATTCGTCTACTATTTCGACTGATTCCGAGAGCGACATCCCTTGCGTTTCTAATTTACGAATGGAACTTGAAACAAAGCTATAATTTGACTTAATATACAAAAGGTTTTGTAGCAATTCTGTTGATGTTACTATCTTTTTACAGTTTTCTAGAGCAATGCAGTCAGCAGTGATTTCAAGAATTACATTTTTTATTCTTTCAAAATTATCGGGGAAAAAAATTGCAGCCTCTAACCATGTACCCCATCTCGTAATAATCGGTTCAGGAGGCAACTTAACACCGGGAAGTCGCTCCTTATAAAATTGGATTCGTAAAGGTGCTTTTAAAAATACTTTTTTGACATTGCTAATTAAATCATTAAACAAAGGGAATTGATTCCTAATGTCTTCTAAGCTAAACAAGTGGTATGAATAATGTTACTACAAAAAATTTTAAATTTTGCACGGCTTTTATCATGTATGGTGCAGCGTCACAACATTAGTAAATTTTTTTCACAAGGTATACTTCCAGGTAAAAAGAAATTTGATAAACCTTCTTGAACGAATTGGGCAATTGCCACATTATTTGTTTTTTGAAGTTCTTTACAATAAATTAAATATGATTTACCTACAATATTCTCATGGAGAATTCCTATTAACAAATAGGCAATATAAACCGCCACATTTATCCGTACTTTCATCTACCATGATATAAATAAAATTATTCTCTACCAATTGTTGAATTTCTGCTATTGTTTGCTGGTAACAATATGTGACATAATTTTTTCGTAAGTTACTTTCATCAGGTATATTATGTTTGCAATATTTTTGCAGAAATGATTTCAAATTAACATTGTTTAATCTTGCTAATGGTATGTTAGACGAAATGTTACACAGATTCGTATTATATTCTTCTTGTTCTGAGTTTCGTGAAGTTGACGCTACACATTGACGTATAGATTGCTGCACATATGCGGATCGCTTTAGTTTTTCACATTTTCCAATGTGTGATGGAGTTTTGTTAATCAATCAGGTATTTTCTCTCAGCAGACACCTACAACAACAATTGTCATTTTATATTAAAAGTTAAAGAAGTTAAAAACAATTGTAAAGCTTTTAGTAAAATTAAACTTACCAGTTTACTGCAGGCACGACAAAATATTTTGTCGCCATCCTTTAGCAGTTCAGGATATGGCTTAATCCATAAAGAAATTTTGTTCGCTATACTCATTGTATGTACGCGCAGTATTTAAAAACGTAACACAATTACATGCTGTTCCGCTCAAAGATATTCAATGAATGAATAGTTTATTTGGGAATTAATAATAATAAAACGTATTTACCACATCCCTTCTGCTAGGCGAAATTAAACATGTGCAGTTCTTGGAAAAAAAGTATTAGAGAAACCAATGTAAAAGATTTATCATTCTGAGAATTGTCGGTTGTCGATCTACATTAGGAATTACTAGGAATTTTTACTAATAGAAAGAATAAGAAAAAGCTTAAATATGCAATATATGCAACTTTTGTAAAAATATGCATAGAAATGCCTAAATATGCAATATATGCAATCACTAATTAGCGCTAATTAACTACAATTAGTGTAATACGTCTACATATAGACTATAATTAAAGATATGCAAAAAATAAAAGTATATGCACTTTGCATATAATCCAGTCTCTAGTCATAATTATAACTATTGCTCACAGTCAACAATAAATAATTAATTCGTATTGCAAAAATTAGCCAATGCAAGCGTTCTTTAAGAAGAGCTATCTCGCGAGACCGCAAGTCACTGAAGAACTAAAAGCCCAAAGCACCGTCTACACGGACTCCCTTTCAAATTTGAATATTCCGCGAATTAATTAAGCGGCAAAGCGTTCTTGATTGTCGGTTTTTCACAAAAGCCAATCGACTATCGCCCTATCGAACCGCCAGCCTTTGCATTACCATATAACCCAACGGTACTCGACTGTTCGCGCTATCCACTATCCGCTAGCTGCACGTTTACGATAGTACCCGAAGAGAACGCCGTCGAATATCGATTGCATTTGTTCAGTTACCGCCCCCCCGCACCTGCTGCCGTCGGACAAACCCCGCCTTCTCTCACGATCCACCATCCAGTAGTAAGTCGCGCGACAAAGCGAATGGAACGACAATGGAATGTGGAACTAACTATTGGGGTATTAGAAGTTATCACTCGTATTAAGACACACAAGCATGTATACTTATACAGCGTAACTCGAGGCAAACTAATTTGGATAATTCGGCCATTTATAACGCCAAAATTTCCGTTTCGTATAACTAATTACTATTGGAGACACGGAAATGAATGAGCGACAAATTGTTGTTCACTGCGAAATTTATTTTATCTCGGGACATATGTTTGTCTTGTAAACGCCGCACAGTGGTCCGAAATGCGAAAACGTGATCGAAAATCTCTCCCTCTAAGTTCAAAGCAAAACAAAATAGGTCCTAAAGGACAGGACCGGATTACCAAAACTAAGAAAGTTAACAACCGACAGAAGTCAGCTTGCCAGTGACCTAAAGGTCATATGTGGACGTGCCTAAGTAAGGTTTCAGTAAAGATTGAAACACCGCCAGATATTTTTGTTTCAAAACCAACTTCGGCCGCAGAAATAACAGGAGTTGAAGAAAGGCTTACTGGCATTGGAATACATGTATTTAATTCAGGATATAAAATATATAGGATTCGACAAATACTGTTTAGAAACAGCAAATGTGTTACATACATATGTCTATATAACTGATGTTACATGCCCACCTCGGTGGATAAAATAATACACGACGCTACTGTTACTGAACATGTCATCTTACCAATTGGAGAATTGTCCGAAGAGGCTCAAGAGACAAAGAACAAACAAAGACAGTCGTCGATTTAGAGCACATCATACCAGAAAATTAAAAATAAAAATTTGTTTAAAAGGTTCCGTTCCATATTTTAGTTTTTTTTAATAATAAAGATAAAGGCAGGTAAGAGTGAGCCTAATGTTTTACGCTTGCTGAACGTTGCTGAGGAGACATCTTGAAAAAAATTGGAAGAACTACAAGACCACGACGACGAAGATAAATCTGGTGTGGAGGAAGGTTGGCCATATGTTGCTTGATTAATTTTTGTTTTTTTTTTTTCAAAATAATTGCACAGTATATAAAAAGAGAAATCACATTTAGTTCTTATATATGAAATAATTTTCTTGCTAAAAAATAATAAAATTTCATCACAACAATCTTTTTTTTTTCAATAAAATAGTTACTTTATACAATTTAACACTATACAATGCGAGTCTAACTATAAAAAACTGCTGTTTACAGATTGAATTAATTGAAAAATGAAAAATGCAAAACTGAATTTAAAATGAAAAAGAAAAATTTAAATTAGCTATTTCAACGGAATAAATTTAAATTGAACAAAAAAATTAACTTCAGAATTACCCTCGCGAATTAAAACTTGAATCTAACCACGGAAAGTAAATTGTGAGTGAATGAAATCAGACTTTCTTAATTACCCAAAAAATGAAAAGGTTTTAAAAAAAATAAAAGACAGAATTTCAACCCAAGACGTTATTTAAACAATTAATTTTATTATTCAAAATGCGGTTAAATTACAACTTGTGCAGAAAAAAAACCGTGAACTGAAGGTTCTGGCCTAAAATAAAAACTGCACTTGATTCTAAATTAAAATAGGACAATGCTATTTTCCTATGCAAAGCAAAAGTTTTGTTTTGTTCAGGAAGAATATCAAAATATTTCAAATTCAATCCACTGGTTTCAACTTAAATAAACTAAGCGTGGACTATTACAAGAAATTTACAAAAAAAAAGAAAAACTAAAAGCAAGAAAATGCTCTACCTCACCCAAACAAGTGATTGATAAATTAAAAATGAAACAGCAAAATTGAATACCGGAAAAATTAACTCTTTAAACTATAATGAGAAAAAAAAACTAAAATGTATCTTCCCAAACAAAAATAATAATTGATCTTATATCTATAATGTGCATTACGATACGAATTCCTTGATTGGCTATATAAAAGGCAATTAAATGCGAAATTTACAATATCAAAATGAAATACAAAATGGCAACAAAGATATGCAAAAATACGTCTACTCACGTCAATAGTCGAACAAGGAACTCCTTAGCAAACTCTACAATTGTTTCTTACAAAATCCCTCTCTCAAAATCGTACAACGCAGTCGTATAACAATTCAACGACAACATTCAATAGAATCCGCATTAAACCCACAAGCAAACACTAGACAATATAATGAAGGAATTAATTTAAAAAAAAAACTTAACACTCAATTAATTAAATCATAACAATAATCTTAACTAAATTTATACAAAATAAACATAAAATTTGTGAAAAATTCTCGGTAAACTGAACAACAGCTCGGAAGAAAGTAAACAAATCAAAATATGCAACTCAAAATACACTCAGCAAACTTGGGTTGTCTATACCACAGCAAGACCTTACGTAAAAATTATATAATGCGATTGTCTTTACCCTTAATGCAGCTTTCGTTTTAAGGCTGCAGTGTACATTGCATGTAAAAATTACCCCTATAATCGAATTATATAGCTTAAGAGACATATTGTAATTGTATTGAAATAGATTTTGTCACAGCGCTACGATTTTCGATCACGTTTTTCGCATTTCGGATCACTGTGCGCCGTAGTCGGGTAAGTATGGGTTGCTGGCTAGGTGATTTTTGACTGAAAATTAGGGCATATATTTTACCCCTTAGAAGTAGCCTGCAACCAAATTTTCAGCTCAAAATAAGCTTCCGATTCGAGCACAGTGCTTTAATCCGTTTAATCTCTGACTATTGCTTCTATTGTGTATTGAATCATTTAGTAATTTGTAATCAGGTCATTCCCCCTTATGTTGTATCATTATTTACATTATTAATAACGTGTGCGTTATCAATAAATATAACGCATTCACGTTATTTCAGTCTGAAGTGGTATGCTGTATCCGATAAGTGTACGTTATAAAATAACGTGGATGTTATTTACAGTACGTTATGTGGAATAAAATACCGCCATACGATCCCTTGCAGTTATACGAATAACAGCAACGTTATGAACAAAAGTGAGGTTAAAGTTTACTGAATTGTCAAATTTTTGAAAATGAGTAATGATTTTACAAGTATTTGTTGGCTGTTGGTTTATTAGAGCAACTTTTAACTGTTAATGATAATGTAACGGAACGGGTTTCTTGTCTGAAAACTTTTGGGATGCCAGCCAAATTCAAAATAAGACAAGCCAAATTCCGTCTCGCAGACAACCCCTCCTGCTCTTTTGACCGGCAAGCCACTGCTGAGAAACAAACTTTTTGTCGTAGCGAATGATTTTAGTAATTTTAGCCAAAGTTGTTTCCCAACGGTGTTTTCCTCCGTCAGTTGAAGCAGGGCCGTTAGTTAGCCTAAGAATTTCTGATTTACCCACCTCGTCGGCTTTCTCTTTACCGATGATAACTTCCTCTCCAACCCCTTCTATGGTGTACCAAATAACTTCTTTCAAGTTGGTATGGCGAAATAAGAGAATGGTTGCTTTTTACACTAGTATATTGAATAATTTTTGTGACAATTAAGTTAAACTATCAATCTAACGAATTTAATAAAATAACAAGCAAAAGACAAGACAAAAACACAACTATTAGATGATTTTTTTTAGGCTCTTCTTAATAATGTTGATTAACTTAAATTCTAGTAATCTTACTTACAAATTACTTATTTATTAAGGGAGCGAGAGGAGCGAACGAGTTACGGTTTTTACGTATTCCTTGGTTAGTTTTAAGCAGGAATTTTGTACATCTTACCGACCGATGTGGGTAATTAATTCTTCTCGTAATCCAAATTATAGGGCACAAAAACTTACACAACACTCACAATTTTTTTTTAAGCCAAGGAAAGGGGAGATTTTTATGAATTCTATCACAAAACAAAACACCTCTCGAGGAAAGCTTTTGCTTCCTGTTCTCGAATTTTAAGCGTATTTTGATTGCAAAAACTAAGATGAGAAGTTTTAATTTTAAGATTTAGAAACGCCCGAACGAAATTAGAGACGCGTGCTTATTCCTGAAGCTAAATTGAAGGACCACGGACTAATTAATTGAAAACAGCAATGTTAAGGATTTTATAAACTTGATTGTGACGTCATTTCGCACCGATAACTACGTTCGGCCTCTCTTACAGGGGCGCGAATATGACCGAAGGCGTTATTTTTCTGACTTTCAGACGCCCTACTTGAGAGGGACGTGAGAACTGCTGAACAGCATTTGTAACATACGATAAACAAAGAAGCAGATAACATACAAAGTAATACCATTTCATTTAAATTACGCGAGTCTTTAAACGAAAATAGACTATTATATCCTATTAAGTAGACGCTCTCAAGCAAAAGCAACGGTACTTCAACTTACGAATTAATAAAGAATTAAATACTGCATATACAGGATGGAATTTCGAAATTCTTACAATCACACTAACTGGCAATGGTACATTACATAAAAAGATTATTTGTGTTTTTGTAGGAATAATTCTGTAAATTTTCTAAAATTTCTGAAATAGACCTGGACCTGATTTGCAAAATCATTTGAACTACTTCTTGACATTTTCATAAAATTATTTATAGGTAAATTGCTAGAATTCGGTGCTCACACATAACAAATACAACCATTCATACAGCAATAAAGACAAACACTAATAGCAGTTAAAAGTAGAATATGTGTGTAGTGGTTACCAGAAGTGTGTGGGACAAAACTTTTAGGTGACGGTAGAACAATCTGTTGTAAGCTGAATAATTCCGGAAGTAAATAATGATCTAGTAAATATAAGGCAAAATACTAAAAATTCAAAAAGAAAACATTATGAAACAAAAACATGGAACTTCACGTAAAAGTATTCGCAAAATGTCGCCAATCTTACTAAAAAATTTGTTTAAAAAAAACAGTCCACTCTAATCAGAAAAGTATTTGAAAGCATAGCACCTTGCTTTCGTCAGCAAAACGTCGTCCGAAAATTTAATAAACAAGAATCTCTCTCTGTCCCTAGCCCAATTAAAAAACAACACCACTGGAAAAACGAACCACCCTCAGAATCCAGCCTTCGGTGCTGATCATACAGTCCTGTCTGGCGTTGCGATAGATTGGGGACACGGTTGGGGGTGGGGGTGTACGGCGTGGACGGCGCAAGCGGCTACCTGCAGTCACGAGACGCCCGTTTCGACCCTCTATTGTCACGGGGAAGATTACGGCGTGGAAGGATATAACGAAGTTGACTGGAGCGCCTTCGGGGACTTTTGCTTTTAATTTCTAATACACGCTTCTTCGTCGTTGTCGGCGAAGAAGTAAGGGAACGCAATAACTTACTTTCTCTTCGCGCTTAGTGGAATTTTCTCCTAACGCCTTAAGTTGAAGATGTCTTTACTCACCTTAAACGTTTGCCGAGAAAAAATATGAACAACATCTGCTCGGGAAAAGAAGGCTAGATTGATCTAGATGTCATTTCGTTCCTCTCAAAATGAGTTTTGTATAGTTTAGGTGCACAGTTAAAGAAAGACAGGCCGTTTTTTTTTGAATGGCACTGTATATAAACATTTAAAATACCTTAGTGTTATTTCCATTCTGTTATAAACAACAACATATCATATATGAATGTATAGGGAAATAATACTTTCATTTCATTTTCAAAAAAAAAAAAAATTGCCAATAATTTTGATGCTTTTAATATATGTATAAGGTGATCAAAAATTAAGAAATTGAACTGTTCATCATCAGAATTTTTGAATGTTCTAGCAGGGATATAATTTTGAAACTTGCAGCCTGATCAGAGTTAACTACGATCTACTTAACAACAATATATTCAGCTTCATAGCTATTCCGTTATACAGGGTGTTCATACCAAATGGAACAATATAATTTTTATCGATCTAATGAATTTTTCGAATCGTTTGTGACTAACTTGCTTTAGGCTCCCCTATCCCTAAATTAAATCGTTTTTAAATTATTTGCAATGTTGTTGATATTAAATATTTCTTAGAATTTTAAGCATTAAGATGTTCCATTAATGTGAATGCATGTACAAGAATATTGATACTAAATGATACGGCAATCGTTGCTGAATACTATACAGGCTGTTCCAGAACTCGTCTCCAATATGGACATCTCAAAATTAACCAAACTATTTTTTATTGCATTAGTGTATTAAATGTAACACAAATCCTACATCGATTGTTATTAGAGGATGATACTATAGCTATTCTTGATAGTTTTTGAGATATTAGCAGTTATTTCTTGTGTTCTTTGGAATTTTTTAATTTATACTGCCTCATTTTTATTTCAAAATAGTTCTGTTTTTATGTATATACTCTGTTTTGTTTAGCTTTGTGTCTATTGAAGGAGCACAATAAAAGCATATATTATTATTACATGTCAAAACTTCTAAACTTTTAACAAATAAAACTGAAACGATCTAAAGTGATTCTGTGGCAGTAGTTCATAATGGTAATAGAAATAAAAAAAGGTACGTTTTTCGCAAACTCTTTAATATAACAAAAAAATTATATTAATTTGATCGATATTTGCATTTAAGTATGGTCTAGTTAAAGCTAGTTTAACTGTTTATGAATAGATGACTGTAATGATATTGTATTGATAAAGTCACTAGATATATAAAGTACCGCAATTCGCCACCATATTGTGTCCAGCTTAGGCGCCAAATCTAAATTTAATCATTGCAGTTCATACGTCCTCTCAATTTTTATATCGAAGACGCCGTCATGATGTAATGAAAATTTAGCTCCACGTTTTTCTACTGCTTTAACTCTGCTTTTTTCTCGTGACCTCATAACCAGATGGAAATATGTGGAGAGTATACAAGATTGAAAAAGTAAGACACAAGGACCAAGCTATATGTTGTCAACTGTCAGTACCATGGCAGTACAATTAGTTAAACAGCAGTGTTACTAAGATACATTAAAATATACACAACAGTATAACTCTAACCAAACATTATTTCTAACTCCAGCAGTTTAGAATGACAGCACTGACAGCTAGCATTTGCTAAATATAGTGACTTTTGTATCCAACCGCCTACAGATGAATCAGCTGGACCCTGATTCCGCCATATTGTGTCCAAAAAAGTTTCTTTTCTCTCTAATACATTGTCGCAATGAATTGCGATACTTTATATAGCCTATGTAGTGACTTTATGTATTAACGGTAACTTTAGAAATATTTTTGACATATTTAAATGATTGAATTTACAATTTGTGAAGGCAAACGTTGGATATTTGATTGAATATACTATTGTGATTTTCCCGGCTAATGCTTTAACAAGCAAAAGGAAAATAAATAACTTTCTTTAATAAAACAGTGCAATCATTAATAACATGTATAATTCATGAACAAGTCTATACAGGAAATATATAAAAAAAGTATGAGAACTCTTACTCAGGGTGAGTATAGTTATTTGGGATATTCAAACAAGTATTATCAATTATCCAGTATAATTTAGATTCTTTAATTCAAAAAGGAACTTTTAAAATATCCCGCGCTATCATAAGAGAATAGAAAACCACCAACCACGTTTGCGAACTTATAAAAGCTCAGAATTTTAATCTCATACGAAATAATAACCTCAAAATATTATAGAAGTTATACATTAATTTATATAATAATTTAAACAATGTTTTGACCAGATACCTCGTTTATCGGTTCATACAGACGCCAGAGTACCTCCGAATGTGATTTCCTTGTAGTGACAATCCAGATTCGCTCGTATACTCACCTCCTTCGTTACATTCAGGATATATGATTAGACTCGGAACAGCAAACACATGCACACTCCCATGTAGAACAAGTACCCAGATATAGTAAACACCAAATTTGTGAATTTATCCCCCTCATACCAGATATATCCAGCAATATGGTTTAATTCATTTATATTTGATGAGAAATGACACAGCTTTTTCTAAGACTTTTCATCAACTCTCCCCACGTAACCAAGGATTTTCATACCTTTTCTTTATACGAATTACATTGAGTCACTCCCCATTCAATTAAAATAGATACCTAGGATACCAGGCTATCGTACAGTTGTCAGACGATAAATTATATTCAACTTCCATGACTACTAATACGATTTAGTCGAAATTATACTGGATTTACAAACAGGTGCGTACATAAAATAATCACATTGCAATATGGTTGGTAGCTTTCCTCTTATGAAACACAGCAATATGTATGCTAGGCATGTGTTTCTAATAAATAAAACTTTCTTTTTATTGCACGAATTGGTATAACTTAACTTCAAGTATACCACTACATACATTTATTAAAAAATACACTTAAAAATTTAAACTGAAAGCTTACCTAAGTGCATTTTGAGTTAAATTTTGAAGCGGAGTGCAAACGCATACCCCTTTAGCATCTCTCTGAGTACATACTAAATAAGGATAAGAAGATCTCTTTCGATTCCTTTACCAGCACCTGCCAGGGGCGCTTAACCGGTGGCTTGATTACTTCCTTACGCGCTTGCCATCTGGTATCTGGAAATAATATACTGATAGTTAAAAAAAAAAAAAATAGAGGTCACTAGGGTGTAATAAAACAGTTAAAGTATCCTAAAAATATTTTATTGAAACTTAAATAATGCAATTACATTATGAATTCATGAAATTATTTTACTACACTAGAAACTTCGATCGCGTATACAAAGCATATAATGGCGCCCTCTATGAACGGCACGATCTACTGTGATCTCCACGTTATCCAGGTAGCGCCATCTGCGAATGCAGTTGAAAATTCAAAATTCAAATAGACGCGCGTAGAAATAGGAAAAGAACTAACAGAAAAGCAAGTAGCTAACTCAAACCACCCTCCAATAACGACCATGACCTCTAGGAAGCGGAAACACATGAAATAAGACCGCCATTAAAGAACAATCAAATGCCAGGACATGATTACGTAGCTACAGAAAAGGTAAAAACACAGCCGGAACGAAATGACACCAATCTACGCAATAGTAATAAACGAGGTTATAGAGTACAAAGAATATTCAAGAATATCAAAAAGAACAATAATAAAAGCAATATATAAGAAAGTAACAAAACAACACCAAAAAATTATTGTCCGTCTTGAACTCTTAAAACAAAACCTTACAACTGCAAATAAGCAAATACATAGAAGAGAATAAAATAATTCATAAAAGACAAACCACTTTAAAAAAAAAAAAAACTCCGGAGCAACATCAGCCGTACACTACAAAAATAAAAGCTTACCAAAATAATACAGTAATTTTACTTTTGATTAATACGAGAAAACCTGTTTAAGTTGTTGCAGAAGCTATTTAAGCTGTATCCCATCGTGGAACACTTGACAGTTAAGCATATTCAAATCTCGCGCGCTCCGATGCTGACACTCTTATCAACCAATCAGAAAACGCCATGTGGGCGTGACCAAGCCGAAAGGTAGGAAAAGTAAATATGTTCCATTTAAAGAAAAAAAGTTTTATTAGTTTAAAAGTATCGACATTTCGTCAGGTCAGTTTTTGAACACTCTATATAGGATTTAGTAACAATTGTCATAACACGAAATACGTGCCTCTTTGTACTCACGTCGACATTGGAATTTAATGAAATGTGTGTAAATGTCAAATATTCTACAAAATTGTAAGTATCTCATTTAAAATAAGAAAGCTGATATTATAATATAACACCCTGTATATCGGAAGTGTTATAACGTTAAAAATATATTTCTTAAATAAATCATAGTTGACCATGACTACCCTGCGTGTTTCAGGCTCAAATCTCTTCTGAAAGTTTGAAATATTCTAATGAGCTATATAGCATAAACATTGTATTTTGACTCATTGTCAGTCACATTCTTTAAATAGCGAAAAAATTCCACCAAGATTTCATTCTATATGTGTAAAACGTCCCTAAATAATATATAATTATGTACTAGGTACTGATATTGTATTCTATTTCGGAAAAGTAGAAAGTTGCTATCGATAATTGAAGATGTTGTGGTCAGAATTAGCACTGACAATTTGTGCAAATATCTAAACCTGAAACGCCCATCAACATTGATCTTGTAGCGTGTAATGCACAAATTTTACACCGTATATAGATAATGGGTTGGTTCTGAAACTAGCCTTAAAATTATTCTAAATATTCAATCTTGTAAGTTGTCCATTATGATACTTGTTTTGTGAACGTGTGTTCTTACCCATATAATTTCATGAATAATTGGGTAATATTTTTTTTTTATTGTGCACGACGTATTGTGTGTCAAATAAGAATCAAGTGCAACAATTTCGTCGCATAACCTTTCCGATTAAGCATTATCAATAAGAGAATTCAAACGAAAAAGCATTGGATATCTTGGATTGTGACAATTCTTTGATCTACTCATTCTCTCTACAAACTTATATTGTGAATATATCTAAGAAATACGGCACAGTAATTATATTAATAAAAGCATAAACGCACCAACCAACATTACTAATTATAATTTATGTTAATTAAATTTTAGAAAATAAATATTTATTAATATAGTATGGTCTATATCCAGCTACTTTTAGTTGGATGGAAATAATGCAATAAAAAGCATGCTTTATTTCCCTTTTTTCAAAAACAACCACATTTTACAATAAAAATAATAGTGCTGTACAAATACAAGTTGTAATCTCTCTAGTCGCGTTCCTTTTACAAGTTTGAAGCCTATAAGCGGTTGCTAGTTGCTGCCAGTATGCAGCCTGGAATATTAAAATATCCAAATAGTTCTATCACCTCCAATTTAGAATCCCCAGAACGGTTTGGAGAATCAAAAAGCCTCTTTTTACTTTCTATTCGTGATTTGTCTTTTTCAGAACAAAAACTATTTTAAAAAAAGAAAATAATACTATACAAATATAAAATATTATCACCATAATCGTGTTCCTTTTACAAGTTTGAAGCCCATAAGCGGCTGCGAGCTGCTGTCAGCGTGAAGCATAGGGCGTTAAAATATGCAAATACTTCCACCGCCTGCTGCAAATGTTGCTTTCGTGTTGGTTGCATAAGGAAAACATAAAATATCCAAATAGTTCTATTCCTTTCATGTTGGTTGTATAATACAATAATGCGTATTACTTATTGTTCTGAAATCTATTTGCTTCGAAATTAAAATGTCTTTAAGATACTAAAGATGTTAGGATTATACAATATCTAATTTAGGATCCCGAAAAGGGTTTGGGGAATCGAAAAGCTTTTTTACTCAAACTTTTTATTTGTGATTTGTCTTTTTCAAAACAAAAACACGTTTTAAAAATATACTCTACAAATATAGAATGTTATCTCTATAGTCGTGTTCCTTTTACAAGTTTGAAGCCCATAAGCGGTTGCGAGTCGCTGCTAGCGTGAAGCCTAGAGCGTTACAATATCCAAATAGTTCTATCGCCTGCTGCAAATATTTCTTTCATGTTAGTTGTATTAGAAAATCATGCTTATTTTTCCTTAAATCTATTTGCTTTGAAATTTAAGTGTATTCACGATCCCACATAGCCAAATTTAAATTGCCCACACTTATTTTTAGTAACTTCAACGTTGAAACATAAAATTACCCACCATTTTGTACTACATTGATAGTTTTTTAATGCCTTTACGTTGAAGTTACTAAAAATAGTGGCGGAAAATTTAAATTTGACTATTAGGGATGCTAAAGATATCAGGATCATGGTATCTATAGTTTAGGATTCCTGAAACGATTTGGATACACGATTTGCCATTTTCAAACAAAAAAAAACACATTTTACTAAGAAAATGATAGTACTGTAGCAATATAATAGGTTATCTTTATAGTTGTGTTTCTTTTACAAGTTTGAAGCCTATAAGCCGCTGGGAGCTGCTGCCAGTGTGCAGTCTGGTACGTTAAAATATCCAAATAATTCCATCACCTGCTGCAAGTATTTTATGTTGGTTGTATAATATGATGATGTTACTTATTTTCCTTAAATCTATTTGCTTCAAAATTAAAATGTCTTTAGAATATTAAAGATGTTAGGATTGTTAGGAATCTCTAATTAAGAATCCATAAAACGGCTTGAAGAATAAAAATATTTATATAATTATTTGTAACTTGTCCTTTTCGAAACAAAAACTACTTTTAATAAAAAAAAGTAATACTGTAAAATATAGAATGTTTTCTCCACAACCGTGTTCCTTTGGAAGTTTGAAGCCCATAAGCAGTTGCAAGCTGCTGCCAGTGCGACGCCTACAGCGTTACGATATGCAAATAATTCAATCGCCTGCTGCAAATGTTCCTTTCATGTTAATTGTATAAGAAAATCGTGTTACTTTTTTTTAAATCTATTTGCTTTAAAATTTAAGTGTGTTTAGGATACTCAAGATATCAGAATCATACCATTTATAATTCAAGATTCTTAAAACGATTTGGAAAGTCGAAGAATTTTTTATTCATGTTTTGCCCTTTTTAAGCAAACAGTGGGTGCTTTCCATTTATCGTCTGATTTGACATGAACAGTTCGTAACTTAACGCACAAAACTGAAATGAGGTGAGTCAACTGGTAAATGGAAAGCAGCTAGTATGTAGTATTGTATCTCTATACTCGTGTTCCTTTCACAAATTTGAAATCCATAAGCGGTTGCGAGCTGCTACCAGTGTGAATCCTGGAGCGTTAAAATATTCAAACGGTTCTATCGCCTGCTGCAAATATTGTTACATGTTCCTCATGTTGGTTACAACTATTTGTTTCAAAATTTAAATATTTAAATTTACATATGTTCAAGATACTGAAGATATCAAAATCATACCATTTATAAGTTTAGGATTCTTAAAACGATTTGGAAAATCAAAAAGCTTTCTGATGAAATCGTTTATTCATGATTTGCCTTTAAAATATAATAATATTTTACTAGGAAAATAATAGTACTATAAAAATATAGTATGTTATCTCTGTAGTCGTGTTCTATTCACAAGTTTGGAACCCATAAAGCGGTTGCGAGCTGCTGCCAGTGTGAAACCTGAAGCGTTAAAATATCCAAACGGTTCTAACACATGCTGCAAATACATATTACTATTATGTTTCTTTCATATTGGTTATATAAGAAGATTATCCCACATATTTTCCTTAAATCTATTTACGTTTGGATTTTCTTCAGGTAACACTACGTAGTTAAAAGAGGTCGTTCATTTGAAAGACCACGTGTGAATTTTTACTGCACCTACCTATTTTACGGGTTAGAAGGATTCAAATACAATGGATGGGCTCCTACGCGATCATCCTAAGTACGTTATTAAATCAGTTTGATTATCGTCAACCTGCGGCTATATGAACGTTAAAAATTTACGGCGCGCAGAAGAATGAACTCTCTTATTACGGGTTTTTTGCACACCCGATTCCATAAAACTCTATATCGAGAATCGCTTCTGACGCTGTACCCACGTCTAGAACGCGAAAGGGCATTTGATTAAAATCATAAAATTATATTACATTATGCTATCGTCCGTTAACGTACGCAATATGGAAAAGACAGAATCGTTACTGGAAGGGACAGGTTTTACTGTCACCGAAGAAAAGCGTTGAGCGCTTGACATTATCGTTGGAATTTTATCTGACGTAAAACATTAGCTCCGCTCCGAACTAGCACCGTGTATCGAGATGTCAGAGGATTGACTGGGGATGACATTGCAATAGGGTGGTTATGAGAATGAGTATTCAGTCAACTACAATTGTAAAAAAAAAATTTAGTGAAATTACATGCAAAATCGTTGGTAACAAAGTTGCCTACGATTTTACAGGTATAATATTTTATTTCAAGATATAACAATATCGCACTTTTGCGTTAATATTAGGTGTCTTCCATTTGCAAGTTGTATCAAAAAGACCTCCCTGAAGGATAATTTATATCAAATAATATCACTAAAACATCATCTGTAAAGAGAATGCGATTTAGCAACTGAACTGATCACGCATCAGATGTCATGTCATCTGTCATTTTTGTTTATTATGAATAATTGAAGTTACCAGCACATTATCTGTTATACAATTATATTATATTATTTAAACACTATTTTCCTAAATAAAGTTGCATTACCAAATGTGTAAGTTTTGTTTCATGTTTTATTTAGTATACTGTGAGAAAATAAGTTATATTTCTGATCTTTTAAAATGTATATCAAAATAAAAAACGGATTAAGGAATAAAATTTTACTTTAAACTAATACACTTATTTTGACCTTAATAAAAATTCTTAATACAAAAATCTTACATAAAAGTTAAGAAACAATTATATAATTTTTAATAATTATTAAATTTATCAAAATTTGAACTAAAAAAAAATTAAACTCTTAATTTAAGATGCTTAAATTCAATTTTGCAGTTTCAAAATTTGTTCCATTAACGCAAATGTCCTTCTATCTAACTCCAGTTTTTGCCGTTTTATCTCTAAACCTTCTGTCAAGCATTCCTGATACTTCTTTCTATTTTCTTTATCGATTTCACTTCTTTTCCCATAATATTCGCTTTCAAATAAGTATTTTTTCCACTAGTTTTTCTTGGAGCTGCAATAAGTGCACCTGGTGTGACTTGTGCTGCACAAGTATCAAAATTATTGTCTCTCTGAGCTACACAGTTTTCCAATCGATCTACATCAATTATGTGTGGACTGCTGTTATTTGGCTTGTCACCCAACGATTGATCAAGTCTATCAAAGAATTGAAAACGAGTGGAACATCTTCCACTTTTCTTTTTATTGTCTTTACTGACTTTATATGTTCTAATTAAATTTTGCCACTTTCGATAACAATTATTCGCTGGAAACTAGAATATACAATTAAAATAAAAGATTACTACAGTCATAAATAGTGAGCATTCAATATTCTATTGTATATGCTTACATTTATGTTTTGGCTGATTAAGTCATTACTTATGTGGGTCCAGAAGGGTTTTTTTTTTTTCTTCTGTATAATTCGTCATATCTACTTTCTATGGCCGTTATTAAACCTAACGTATCATTGTATAACCAAGCTTGCCTATTTTGTTCATTTTCAACTATATTATCGACTATAACAGCATTATCCACTTCAGTCTGTCCATTACTGACCTCAGTCGCTCTACTACTTACGTACGCAACATTTTCATTGTTATATTTTATATAACATTGGGGTATCCACAATAAATCATTAGTATCTATTTAAGTAAAACAAATAAATTGAATGAAAAAAATAACATATAGGTTACTTACTCATATCTTTTATTTTTTATACATTTTCTTCCTCATTTAAAACAAGATGATTATTACTGCCATAAACAATTTCGTACATAATTGATGGTTGTTAGAAAATCAAACAAAATGTCAGAGTGACAGAACGCACACGTGCTTACCCCTTCTCTCGTTCTGATATGGTTCTGATACAAAAATATCAAAAATTACTAGTTCCCTAGGTTATGATCGATCGGTGCGGGAAATGCAGTGCAGAAAATATCACTTCCTTTCCGAGTGATCTTGGAAATGGAATAGGCTAATGTGGACGTGATAAGAACTGAAATGATATCTTGTAAATGGAAGACACCTATTGTTTCAGCAAAATATAGTGACTTCCCGTCGTATCATATAAAGTGTGTAAAAATTAATGACACAACAAAGAATTTTGAAAGCTGCAAAACTCATTTTTATTTTAAATACAACACCCTGTATATTTTTATATTGTTGGGTGTAGAATTAAATTCGCTTTATTTATTAACGTTCTTAAATTGCCGAAAGATTTCACCTTGGTGGGTTATAACATCGACATTAAAATAAATCATTGTTATCAATAAATATTATCGTTATAACTATTGTTTTTTTGCATGTCAATGTCCAGAAAGTCGCATTAGAATTCCTGAAAATAGATCTTTTTGTAACATCAATGAAAAGAAAAATGTGAAGATACACCAGGTGGGGGCACGTGGTCTAGTGTAGGAATCACCATGCTAGCAGGAGCAATCAAAGGGTAATAACACTAGGAACCGATTCGAGTTCTTCTTCCGAGTGTATAAACCCACTTTCATTGCTATCACATCTGAAGCTTTACGAACAATCATCCACCAGGTGAATAGAGTTCAGCTTGCGCGCCCCCTAGCAGCCACACGCTAAACTCTCACCCACAAGCGACCATAGTATAAAGCTCGCAGTGCAGTCATTGATCTAACTCGCATATTTAATCGACTATCAATTCCGCTAGATGGCTACTATTTTAACGTGTCGTTACACGGAAATATAAATTTCAATATCATAAATTGTAGTTTATTTAATCATTTTTTCCTGATACGCTCGTTACGCCCGCATTTGTTTCGTTAGTTTGTTTTCGCCGGCACGCGTCTTAGTTTGAATTCTTAGAGTATCGCCTCCCCTCCACGCGGCGCGCATTGGATTTACGCACGCTTGAATCCCCGCCAGCGCCGCTTGCCTATATAAACCGTGCATCTACCGAGATTGAGGCAGACTCCGCTGATTTCCGAATTTCTCCCTGGCCATAATACGTTGTCGTCCCACGGGTTGATACGATTATAGCCGTTTACCGACCCTGTAGGACTGTATTCCGTTGTCGTCCCTCGGGGTGATATGTTTACAGTTTCCTTTCCGTTCTCGCAAGGTTATAGCACGTTGTCGTCCCACGGGGTGATACGATTATAGCCGTTTACCGATACTGTAGGACTGTATTCCGTTGTCATCCCTCGGGGTGATACGTTTACAGTTTCTTTTCCGTTCCCGCAAGGTTATAGCACGTTGTCGTTCCACGGGGTGATACGGTTATAGCCGTTTACCGATGCTGTAGGACTGCATTCCGTTGTCATCCCTCGGGGTGATACGTTTATAGTTCTTCCGCCCAACGAGTTAATTAGTTGCGTGGCGAGATTGTTTCTTTTATTGTTTATTTCACGCTCAGATTTTTATGCCGCTCAGCGCCGCTACGGAAGAAACAAGAATTACGAAGACGCTGTTACAAGGATAACTCGTAAAGTTCATGAGCGAAAAGTAAGCGCGCGATAGATTATCCTTTAACGAAATCCAAAGATAAATCAAACATTAAAAGTACATCACACACCGAAAGAAACGTCGTTACAGTATAAACAATAACCAGACTGCGTATGGTGATTCCTACAATAGACGATGAGCCTTACCTGGTGGCATATTCTACCGGTTCATTGTATTTAGGCGTTTGTCTTTGCTGTTTCATATACGTCATGATTCTTGGAATCACGATCATACGCAGTTTGGTTGTCATTTATACGAGCTATCTAGCAGGACTGATAGTCCATAAACTATCCGAGCTAGGTCAATGACTGCATTGCCAGCATTATGCGACGGTCGCTTGGGGGTAAACTCTTTTCACCTGGTAGATGTACGCAAACTTTTAGATGTGATAGCGATAAAAGTGGGTTCATACACTCGGAAGAACGCTGATGACGCCTGGTAGATAGAAACTCGAATCCGTTCCTAGTGTTATTCCCCTTTCATTGTTCTTGCTAGTATGGTAATTTCTACAATAGATCATGAGCGCTGCATGGTGGCATATCCTATCGATTCATTGTATTTAGGCATTTGTCTTTGCTGTTTCATATACGTCATGATGAAGCCGTTCTTGGAATCACGATCATACGCAGTTTGGTTGTCGTTTATACGAGCCATCTAGCGGGACTGATAGTCCATAAACTATCCGAGCTAGGTCAATGACTGCATTGCCAGCATTATTCTACGTTCAGATCTTATTATATTTGAAAATTCTATGGACAGATGCTTTCGAAAACTCATTCTCAGAAACAGGTTTATTACGCGGTTTTCTTAATGGCATTACCTGTTGTTACAAGTGTTTTTTTTATCTTAATTTTTCTATATCTACAGGCGGCAAATGGCGGAGTCTTTCATTGAATTCTCGATAAGCTTTTCTTGCAATTTTTAACATTTATCATGAATATAAATAAATGCCAGATATTAGATTCTATGCATTACGCCTACACTAGCTAAATATCATTCACAGAATTGTCACAATTATCAAGATATCGTTGCGAATTTAATTACCATTTGGATGTAACAAGAACAAACTATTTAAAAAAAAAACGCAATTTGTACCATCTGCGAAAACGTGCAGTGATTCTCATAGAAAAGGTATAATTTTCACATTTCGTATATATACAGGGTGAGTTTTTTTTTTCGCTAGTTTGCAAAATCCCAAGATACTAAAATCCCGGGATTTCGAAAACCAGCGTAAATAGAGAGATGATCAAACGAGAATAAAGAGATTTTTTGAGATTCCCATGCTAAACATTCGAGAAAAAGCCACCCTGTATATATATAAATAACAGTGCCAAAAATCTTAATATTGTTTTTTTTTTTGTAACATGTATATACATATTACTATTTAGAGATTTAGATATAAATATGTCTGTAAAACTAATATTTTATAATTATAAGTAAAAAGATCCATTGACCAATTTGCAATCGCTAAATTTCGATTTATTTTATCATCTACCCATAAATGCGCCTGTAATGAATAAGTGATATTTCGAACACGTGTCGGAATATTATACTTATCCATCCACAGGTATATATAATTACTATAAAATCGTGATAGATTTCATAATTCATATATTTATATGTACCGACTTATCTGTGCATAGATATACTATAATGTGTGTGTTGTCGTAACAATTAATATAAGAAATACTTATATATAATAAATAAAAGTAGACTGACCTCGTATGAATATATGTCTTAAGTGTTTATAGATGATTTCACTGCCATCATAGAAGTATGTATGTACCTAATAGACAAAATAATGTATTCGTAAGGAATATTGAAAATAAGGTGAATTGACTTGATAATAAGTCTTGATACATTTTTGACGTTCATTCATTTCATTTCATTCATTCAAATTTAAAGTAATTACCTATACAATGTGTGTCACGACGAGCTTTCATTAAAAGTTTATGATGAAATAACTAAATGTGAGGTTTTAAAATTTTTTATGATAAGTCTGTGAATGCAGGTCAGTTTAGCAAAAATATTTTCGACTTGTGATAATTAATGCTCCCGTATACCAAAAGTAGTTGTCAATTTTGTTATTGCAATTATTGTAGTATTTTTAATTCAAATTTGGATTCTATTCTGAATGTTACGTTAAGTTTATCTAACACACCATCCACCTGATGTTGATGCTTTACAAGATATTCGCTTTTTAAAAATAATTTTGTCTTTTTATTTTTGTCTAAAAGGACAAAATTTTTACCCAGTGACGCTATCAAACAATAAATTTATTTTAATACAACGAGTTAAATTACAATGGTGCAGAAAAAAAACCTTGAACTGAAGGTTCTGGCCTAAAATAAAAACTGCACTAGATTCTAAGTTAAAATAGGACAATGCTATTTCCTATGCAAAGCAAAAAAAAAAAGGTTTTATCTATTTAGGAAGATTATTCAATATCTTTGAACTTCTGCCCACGTGGTTTCCCAAATTAAAATCTAAGCCTGGACAAATGCTAGAAATTTACAGAAATGAACAAGCTAAATGAGAGAAGAATGCTTCTACTCACCCAAACGAGGTGATAGAAAAATAAAAAGATACAGCAAAATAGAATAACAGAAAAATTAACTCTTTAAAAAAACGAGAGAAAAACTAAAATAAATCTTCCTAAACAAAAAAATAATAATTGAATAGTGACAATAGTAGACAAAGTGCACACTTTAATATATTAACAATTATTACAATAAAAATTCCTTGATTGACTATATAAAAAAAGAAATGTTAAAATTCAATATTAAATGAATTACAAAATGGCAACAAATATTTAAGAAATACGTCTACTCACGTCAATAGTCGAACAAGGAAGTCCTTAACAAAATCCTACAATTGTATTTCTTAGAAATCCCTCTCTCAAAAATCGTACAACGCAGACGTATAACATTACAACGACAATATTAAATAGAATACGCATTAAATTAGCATAAGCTAACAATAGACATTTGAATGACTGGATTAATTAAAAAAATCTTAACACCACATAATAAAAATCATTTAATAAACTCTTAAACTCAAACTTATACAAAACAAAACAAAATTGTGAAAATTATCGGTAAATTGAAAATCAGCTGTTCAAACAAAGAAATCACAACAAGCAAAATATGAAACTTAAAATGCACTCAGCGATAATTGGGTTGTATAAACCACAGCAGTATGTATAAATATCACAAACCGTTTTTAGCTGTAATGAATACTTTAGGAGATATTTCAGAAAAAAAAACTGGCGCAGCATGATGATTACAGCTACATGTGTCGGTTGTAGGTGGCCATGATTGAATAATGCCAGTAACTGTCACCTATAATAGGTACAACATTCTGATTATTTTCGAATGCAGAACTCAGAGGATTATTCCGACACAGAACATGCTAACATTCACGCAGCAGAGGCATTTCAAAGCCAATATTTGAAGGTTTTGCATGGAAAAATAAAACTGGAAAAAAGCAGTATTGTTAAATATATCTAATTAAAAAGTTATCACAAAATATAACGCAACGATCGTAGCAGAAAAATTAAAATAAAATGCAAAGGAGAACTTAGAAAAAAAAGTTTTTTACTGATTCTACCCGACCTTAAAACTTAAAAGAAAAATAATATAAGAAACTACAGATAATATTGGAAGGCCAATTTTGAAGATAATTAACGAAACGTCTTTTACTTCAGAATGTTTGTAAGTCGTCGAATTATAATTATGATTCTTTCATATGAAGGTTTTTAAAATTGTTTCTTTACCAATAGGGAATGATAGTGAGTGAGATATTAGTTTTACAATATTTTTTCTTCCTGTTGTAAATATTTAAGCAAAGTTCTATAGGTGATCGTTTCAAATTAGTGCAAGTGATGTAGGAAATCTATCACTGATCCAGACATTGTTATGGCTGCGTACATTATACAGTGACCGGTGAATTATTATTAAAATATACTAAAACTTTTTTGGGGGAATAGGTTGTGCATGTCTAGAAACCCCAAAATTTATTTTGACACACGTCACATGACTACTAGTATGGCGGTAAATTTAAAAAATATGCCGTGAATCTGCAAAAAGTGGGGTTTGATGACATGATATCCAAAAAAGTTATTTGAAAAACTTGCTTAGAATTCAATTCTGAGGCCGCATGCAAATTTTTGTAAACATATTTAAAAAAAAATAGAAATCACAATTTTTCCAAATATTGTTTCATTGAATTACATATTTCCATTTTTTTCGCTCTTAGGAGCTCAACTGCAGTACTATTTCCAAATTTGGTTGATACTCAAACAGTTTTCTCAATTTTTGCATAATTAACAAAGCGAAAACTGAAAAGTACGATTTCAGTGTGACAATTGTTGTTGCAAGGGACTGTATCTACCAGTAATAAATAAATTTTTACAAACATTTTCTCTCTAAACCACTTAGCAAACATTACTTTTATTGAAGATTATCATATTTTCTTTTTGTTTTTTGCGTTAAAGTGAAATCGATAGTCCAAAACTCATAACACTAAACATCTAAGCCCTCACAATGTTGTTCCACGCACCGAAGGTATTTATGTAGATTATAAGATTACAAAACTCAGTAGAAATAAATAACCAGTATTATTACCTAATGATAGGAATAATTAATAAGCAAAAACATTTAAACAATAACTAATAATAATGAACAACTAAGAAATGAAACTCTAAAAATGCATAGCTATTTGTTAGACATACATATCCTTCTGCTTCTTATAAGTAAGGTAGGCTTTGAAATTAGAAACAACAAAATAATGTAGTAAACTATTTTAATTTTTTTGGCAAATAAGCAATTACTTACTACCATTTTTATTTTACCTATTGTTTATTATTCGTTGCTCTCCAATTTCAAAATCTACTTTAAAACCTTCGATGCAGTTGTATCAGTTTTTGACTAACAGTTTCCACCTTAATGCCGAAAACAAACAAGAAATATAACAATTTTCAATAAAAGTAATGTCTGTTAAGTGGTTTAGAGAGAAAATGTTTGTAAAATTTTATTTATTACTAGTAGATATAGTCCCTTGCAACAACAATTGTCACATTGAAAACGTACTTTTCAGTTTTTGCTATCTTAATTATGTAAAAATTGACAAAACCGTTTGAGTGTCAACCAAATTTGGAAGTAGTACTGCAGTTGAGCTCCTAACAGCGAAAAAAATTTAAATATGTAATTCAATGAAACAATATTTGGAAAAATTGTGATTTTTATTTTTTTTAAAATATGTTTACAACAATTT
The DNA here is from genome assembly GCA_004143645.1 of Protaetia brevitarsis. Lineage (NCBI taxonomy): Eukaryota > Metazoa > Arthropoda > Insecta > Coleoptera > Scarabaeidae > Protaetia > Protaetia brevitarsis. The sequence continues at coordinate 1,240,613 of RXPK01000039.1, forward strand.
GCATACAGCCTCAAAATTGAATTCTAAGCAACTTTTTCAAATAACTTTTTTCGATATCTTGCCATCTAACTTCACTTTTTGTAGATTCACGTCATATTTTTTAAATTTACCGCCATGCTAGTGGTCACGTGACGTGTGTCAAAATAAATTTTGGGGTTTCAAGACATGCACAACCTATTCCCCCAAAAAAGTTTTAGTATATTTTAATAATAAAAAAATTTCCCATATGTTGCAATATTTATGCCGGTCACTGTAATGTAGAGGGATGCTTTTTAATCGATAAATTTAAATAGATAATTAAATTAATACAAATATATTTTGTAATAGAAACAATAGGACACTGAGAATAACATTAACTCTACAGGTGCAATATAATTAGAATTTCCATTTATATTTTTTGTTACTTCTAGCAGCAGCAATGAGATCGCTTTTATTTTTTATGAAATCTCGAAACTCCATACAAGTTATACCGAAATTATTGTTTATTTACGTTTACATTCATCGTCAGACACATATAAATAATGCTACTGCAGTTTGTACAAAATGTCCGGACATTTCTAACCTTTAACCGGACTCCGGACACTAACTACTCATTAAATACAGTTAATAACATAAATGAATATCGAAGTAAAATTATGTTTAAATACATTAAATGATAAAACGTAGGATTACGAAATACTTAATGCCATTGCAAAGATTACAAGCTTTTTACAGTAAGAAGCTGCACTGTAAAAAGCTTGCAAACTTTGCATATTCGACAGATAGATCTAATATCAACATAGGTCGATTTATCGCTCGCATCTACAGGCTCTTCTCTGGCTTAATTGGTAGAACACTCGTCCCATGAACGAGAGTGTATAGACTTCGATTCTTCGATTCGAATCCTGCGTGAGGAGAATATTTTTCTTGGGTAAAATACCTCTTAATTATGATAGTTAATAACAGAAATACATTAATTTGTCACTTAATGCCATTATTAGTCTCTAATAAAAAAAAACAAATAATGAATTATGTGCATTAATAATTATTTATTTCTTTTGCAAATAATTATTTTTATATAAAATGCTAACACTGCAGAGATTATGCATTGCATGTAAAATACATGGCTTCCAATCGAAGAAAAGAAATTTGAAATAAAAATACTATTTTTCCGTTTGCAATAATAAAGTTGACATCTACTTCCGGATATAAGGGAATATTTACCGGAAGTCGAAAATATTTTAGCCAAACTGACGTACATCCACAGACTTCCTACAATTATTTTTAAAGCTCGCATTTATTTGCTTCTTCATAAACTTTTAATACAAGCTTGTAGCGACACACACTGTATATAATACGGCTTAAAAGTAAGGTGGACGTCGTAATATTATAGATATAGATTATAGGGTACAAACGCACAATATATGTACGCATATATTTAATATATAAGCTACAATTACAATGGTAAAGTTGAGATTTATTCCAAGATCTTAAAAATCTCAAAAATTAATTCAATTTAATCAGTTTTTGACAATTTCCCATAAAATTATATTTGGGATATTTTGGAAATATTTCCACTTTTGTTGACAAAATATATTTTCTTTATAATTGGCAGTACAAAAGTTTACAACCACAATAATTAATAATTCAAATTGGATCAATAACTCAGTACACAATGCAGCAATATCTGAGGTTATGGTTAGATTGGCTATCAACAAAATATTTCTAATATTAAACAACAAGGCACAAATCGTTCCTTATTTAATGTAATATAATCAAATATTTTCTTAACAGTCAATCTAACCATAACCTCAAATTGTTGTGTCGACAACTGGTATTCAGTCAATGTGACCAACCTAAAATTTAATTTACCAGATTATTTGTCTTTACTGTTATTTAAAAAAAAGATATTATTAAAAATTCTAATTATAGAAACTATATTAGAAATTCGTTTCATGAAGCAAAGAGTTTAAAATAACTTTTATGAAACTCTAGTTCTTAAATATAGGTACTATTATATTCATTAATATCCCCCAAATAAATCATCGACATGCCCGCATGACTTATTTTCAATATTCCGATATAATATATGCAAAAAAGATATTGATTGTATGTATGCACAATGAATTTATTGTGCACGCTAAATATAGCTTATACTTACAAGCAAAGTCACTCAAATGGTCACCTCCGATTTTGATAAAATTTTGCAGGCATGTAGAGCAGTGAAAAATAATCGATCCGTATTTTTTTTCTGAACTTAATGCTTGGATATTCACTTAAACACCCTTAACATTTTCAACTTTAGGTGTACTCCAAGGTTCCATATTGGGTCCGATACTCTTTATGCAGATGACGTAACTTTGGTAGTTGCTGGCGGGTTACAGATGATGCTTGCGATGGGGTACTTGACAAAGCATCTGCATGGTTTTACAGTCATAAACTTCATGTTAATGAAAAGAAAAGTGTTTATTTAATATTTAATCCTTACCAATATCAACCCTCGCTAGGCTTCTTTTAAAAAGTATATAAATTTAAATATAATCGACTAACCATATGCCTGTAAAATTTTATCGAAATCGGAGGTGACCGTCAGTCGGGTGACTTTGCTTGTTAGCACAATTTGAAAAGCTATATAAAACGAAATGTAAGCCAAACTCCAATCCCATATTAGGTAGTATATTTACACGTGTAAGTCAACACCTGTAACATAGATTTTAATGTAAATGTATTTCTAGATTTATGGAAACTTCATCTCTCTTTATTCCATGCACATCATTCGCATTTATAAAACGGGTCTTAAGAAATAGTTTTATCCGTGTTAATTAGCTCTAGATTATCTAGGGCTTTTCTGTGATCTCATCACAGCAAGCGACTATACTTACACGTATGTACCTATCTGATTATTTTGTGATAATAAATATTGCAAAACAAAATAATTGCACTAAAGAAATTTCAAAGCAAATTTATCAGAAAAGGCATTTTTTTTATATATTATTTATGTCCACTGTTTTATTAGTACGACTGACTTATTTATTTCGTTCATACTCCCACAATCTAAATAGTATATCAAAGAGCTAGATTTATAAGGGCAGTTTTATCAGATGAGTCCAAAGTTTAAAAGACGAGGTTTCAAAAGACTAGTCTAAAAAGGCCTTATGAGTTCTGTATGATATTTTTTCTAATTTGCACATTAATCGCCCTTATTTTATTCTGGTAAAACTCCCACTAGTGCGTTAATACGTCCATTAATACACTAGTATTTACGTTTATAACTCATAAACGCACTCCGTCAAGTGTGTTTATAGCTTTATTGTAAACAGCAAATTAGAAAAAAAGAATTTAGGCACATATATTAAATACGTACCATCAGATGTATTCATTATTGAAGCTATTTCCCTCCAGGGATTATTCTTCATACCTCTGTCTTCGTAACCTTTGTAGGGCTTATCATACAGGCGTTAATAGCGTCGAACAACATCTACTAACAATTCGTCTATGTACCTGTATTCGAAAACTATTTCATCACTATAAACACTAACAGCACTACTACCTTCAAGCATTTCAATTTCAATATTTTGCGATGCATTTTTATCTTGCGATTGCGATTGCATTGTTTGTGTTTACAACACATACAAACAATAATAATTATGGAAAGGCTCATCAGCTGTTCCAGCCAGCACCACGAAGCGCACGTGCAAGACGCCTTGAATTTTTATATTTGGTTGGTATGCTTTATGATTTTTGCCGTATCCGTATGTTTTATGCAAACCCATTGTGTAATAAGCTTTAATTTTGTTGGGTAATGTTAAGAATAGCCCGGCCACTCCGAGAATCGAAATGTTGGACTGGATGAGTGTAAATAAATGACTCCAGAATCACGATTGAGTGTTTACTTTTCCGGGCTGATCATGTCTTTTACACTTTTTTCTTAAAAAAAGATGTGATTTTCAGGTTATGTCACCACACAAAACACGTCGAAAAAAACCGCATTTATCAACCATTAACTGTTATAACCGAGTACTAAAATGTTTCAACTAACTTATTTTCTTGTAATAACACCTTTTCATGTAATATTTTTTGTCAAAAAAAGAATACGTTTGAATTCGCAATAACTGCCCTTAGACTAGGTTTTTTTTATGTTGGTACGTTGTCACAGTATCACGCTTGTTGTCTGTAACTGTGCCTTGATAAAACACGCGGTGTTTCTGAGTGGAAACTCATTGCGCTCGATACTGTTGGACTTTCAGTGATCACACGAGAGAATAATATTGTTGCAGTACCATTTTTGTTGATCTTTTTTTTTTAATTTTTTCATTTAAACTAATACCATAACCGGCATAAATAATACTTGCGTTATCAAGGCACATATACAGACATCTATGATCCTGTGACACCTTGTGATGACCAACGTAGCAACATAAAAGAAAACCCTTTTGAATTGAAACGTATTCTTTTCTTGGCAAAAATATTATAAGAAAAGGTGTTATTTCAAGAAAATAAGTTAGTTGAAACACTTTAGTACTCGGTTATAACAGTTATTAGCTGATAAATGCGGTCTTTTTTCAAGATTTCGACGTGTTTTGTATAGTAACATAACCTGAAAATCGCATCTTTTTTTTAAGAAAAAAGTGTAAAAGACATGGTCAGCGCGGAAAAGTAAACACTCAATCGTGATTCTGGAGTCATTTTACATTCATCACAATTCCATTTTGTTTCCACATTCATGATATTTTTCATTTTTATTTCTTGCACAGAATAATTTTGCATGACACAATCAGTGAATCAGTAATTTTTAAGTCATCAAAAGCTATCGTAAAGACATCGTCGAATAGGTTGAAAACCCCTTTAAACAACTTTCATTCAAACAACCCCCTTCATTCAGACATTCTGTCAATTTAATTTTCGTGCCTTTCTCTTTTCTTTCCAGAACGTAGTTTCCTAAGCCCTTACCTTTAAATAAAAGATCGAATTTAATTGCCTTTTTTGCTAAACATCGGTGATTAAATATAAAATTTAATTAGAAAGTTGACGCAAATCCCAACTCTTGATTGGCGTTTAATCCCTTCAAAGCCCCCTACAAGACTGGTTCTCAAACATTCACCACTTTAAATCAGACCAAATACAGCTTGTTTCAAACGCATTACAGATACAGACGAATTTAATTATCTTCTTCCAACTATAATTCGCCGTTAAAACGCCCTTGTAGAATATCCAAGACATACATTTTCAAACTAACCCTATTGTAAATACCGCATTTATATTTGTCGTATTACAAAATAAAATTTGCATAAACACTGAACTCGAATTTACTTTCCGACAAATTGTTCAGAACTCCCCTTCATATAATCAGAAGAAAAATGTAAAATTTAAAAAGTTAATTAGCTGGAAAATCGCGAAAAAGAAAATCGTAATTTGAACGCAAAGATTACTGAATTATCTAGGCAATTTATTTGTAGTCGCTTGCTGTTTTGTTAAAAAAAAAAATGCTGCAGACTTATTTTCTTTTTAAAATCAAATCGTCTTCATAAAATAAGGCATAAATAGGATAAAACCTTAGGTGCCAAACATAAATGTTGTAAAATTGTATAGTAGGTATTCAATAAGGAACAAATTGCACCAATTTCTATTTTCTTCCAAACGAATTATCTTGTAAAAGCCTCTTTGTTACACGTATCAAACTTGTTTATAATATTTATATATAAAGAAGGGCATGTATAAGTAATGCTAAATAGGTTATGTTTTATGTGTAAGTTCCCAAAACTTGTGCAATTACCCAATATTCATTTTTTTTTTTTATATTATTATACCATCAATTTGATGTAAATGCTTGATACAAGTTGACAATCGTCCAAAACCATTACACCTACCATGTTTCATTTCATCAAAGTGTTTTGTCTATTTGTTTACTACGAAGTACTAAATAATGTATTGAATATATGTGTATAATAGAATCTAAGTACTTATATATAAATTTGTGTATGTTGTATATGTATTTGTAAATAGAATCATAAATATATGTTATGTAATACACCATAATTGTGATACCTATATCCAATTTAATAAATAAATGGTGAAAGAAAATTGGTTATTAATTCATTTCCAACACCAAAAATTATATTTATATATATATATATATTGCTATGGAATCAGGGGTATAGAAAATATAATTTAGAGTGATTTAAAACAGGTTTCAAAGCCAAATGAAGAAGTAATTGAAAGTTGAAGCGCGTATTTGGTTGCCTACTTTACAGCAAATTTTGAATTTCTTAAGAATGACTACAAAAATGGACTATCTTAGCAATAGGTGCTAAGAATAGCCTTAATTATAATGTCAACTTTATTTTCTATGTTAATTCAAGCTTACCTGGTATATTTTTATATTTTTATTCTATTTTGCGCGGAGAGATTTTTCTTTCTTCGGTATGCCTATTTGGCAACATTTGCTGTATTCCCCTTAAACTAGAGTAAATAACGGTCAGTTACGGGTATCTATTCAAAATTAATGTTGGCTTGCCTGATAGCGATAACAATCGAAGGCTGATTACTGGTAATTTTAGTTTAAATCCTCATTCTGCCTGTGACCACGAAAGGCGACGGTTGATATTGAACTCCTTTAACGATTTTTATGCCACACTATTAAAGATATCAAAGTTCCACGAAGTGTTTACCTAAAAAAAGTATCGATATTACTCCTGAATAATTAAATTCTTACTTTTGCCTATAAAATTGTCGAGAATTTCCTGTAAAATTTCCTACGAAGAATCCCGGCCGGAATACCATTCCATGCTATTGACCGATACGGGGGGTTTGAACCGAAAGTCCAACCTGTACCCAGAAAATTGCCTGTCCGTGAATCAAGGTGCGCCGCAGTCAACTTAGTATTCCATCAAGTATATCCCACCTAAGAAAAAGAAATTAATTAATTAGTTTCATTTCATATTAACCAGAAATAAGATTTGTATAATTTATATTCACTATACATTAATTTGGGATTAGATTTATATGAACCGCCATTATTTGTAGTTAGTTTAGGGATTTTTAATATTTAAGGGTTGCCTTCAAAATCACTGAGGGGGTCTGTGATAAAATAGTTATTCTTAACAAATATCGATAACCCAGATGAGAGTTTTCTATTAAATTTAGTTGCTGCTATTTATGGGTAGATGGCTTCACTTTTCACAGTATTCTTTCACTTATCAGAGAGGTCGCTGGGTGGATAAAAACTACCATATATTTTTATTTGATTTTATTGAAAAAAAAAGAAAAAGAAAAATTTTGTATACGGACAAGCAAAATAATAAATAAATTAAAAACATAAATTTTATAATAATAATAATTAGTTATACTGAACTAAACAAAATTAAAATTTTGAAAACCCCGGGCATTTTGTTCTGAAAAATAGAGCAATATATATATTTTTTCACATGTTTTTACAGCAAAAAGATATTTTAAATATACTTGAAAAAGCAATTAAATAGGTATAGCAAAATAAATAAATACATTGCCGAAGCTTTGAACCACATACACTATTAAAATAAAAGTAATATTCAACTTCAATGTAAAAGAAACAATAAGCAATTAACCCCATAATCATTTGAGTGTGGCGCTAACACGAAATTTTAATACCATTATCACGGAAAAATATTAATTTTTATTCATATGAAATTAAAATTATTCAATATTCCTGCAGCGACATCTATATTTCCATAGCCGAATATCTCATTACAGAAAACTTCTTTGAATGTGATGTTAGCCTTATTGATAACAAAATAAACTTTATATATTAAACTGGATATCATCATTTCTAATATAAAAAAATTACATACATAATAAAATTTATAAATTATATCTTACAAATCACATTTAAGAAAAAACTGTTATAGTTATCATACAGAGCAAAAAGCAGGTTACAATAGATAAATAAGAGGAATACAAAATACAGATAATATTTTGTTTCATTTGTTGTGAGATGGTTTTCCTCAGAATCGTTAGAACACGCACCTGCTACCTTAATCATGTTTATTTTTATGTTCATGAAATATAATTTACATTTTACAAAAACGAAATCTGATCTTTAAATTTTAAATGTTTATTTTAGGTAAACTTGTGGTGCCATCTTCTGAGGCATAGCGGAAATTTGAAATACGACATATCTACTGCTGGCGAATTTCAAGTTTGCTGCCGTTAAAATATAGATAGCGGCCGTAAAATGCGTACGGTGTTTCTGAATAAATAAGTCCCTGCTGCAGCTGTAAACTACAATAAAAAACGAAATTTCAAAATCGGATACGAGGCAGAAATACACAATTCTAACACAGTTGATAAATGTCATCTCTGGTTCAGCTGCCAGTTCAGCCGGAAACATTTTAGTAATACAACTATAGTATATGGTGTATAATAAGCATCAAATGAAGCCGAAACAAATGCCACAAAAAATCGGCCGTGTTCAGAGTACGTACCCACATAGCCAGATTTAAATTTCCCGCAATTATTCTTAGTAACTTCAACGTTGAAACATAAAATTACCTACCATTTTGTACTACATTAGTAGTTATTTCAATGCGTTTACGTTGAAGTCACTAAAAATAGTGACGGGAAATTTAAATTTGACTATTAGGGTAGCTGTTCCCAAGCGGTTTGTAAACTGTTGACAATTCGTCTCAAAAACACAACGCTACATTTGCGCTACATCAATCAAACATACATTACGCCATTTTGTGTAGCGAAAAGTGCTACTGATATATATCATATTCGTACTTTGAACGCGGCCATTATCTCTCTTGTGTTGCTATTCGAAATGCGCATAATTAATTTCAGCTCTTTTGGCCAATCAGAGTTCGTGTACATTCGTGTCTAGCGCGTTGTTATCAGTTTTCGTTTGCAGGGTTCATGTCAAGCATTTAGCGTTTTCACTAAATTGATAGATTCTTAAATAGCTTATTATTTATGTGCATCATAATCATTATCAATTAAAATTACACACCAAAGTTGTGAAAAATTAAATGGAACAGCCTGTATATTATGACATATTTTGATAGTAAAGACTAAATAAAACTCAACTCGTTTACCAGATAAATAATTAACTATTCTTCAAAATGCAGACCAAAATTTAAAAGGCACGCCTGTCATGCATATTTAAGCTAGATATTTTAAATTATATTTATTTTTTTAACTAAAGCATTACATTTGATAATAAAATTAAAGTAATACAAAAAATTATACAGGGTGAACAAAAACATACTTTTAATTTTCGCTATCTTTAAAGGCAAGTAACTTTCTTACTTTAAAGGGAACAGCCTGTATTTATTACCTTATTTAGATTCTAATTTTAACGGTCTTTAAGATTGTATTAATGCTTCCTATACCTATCTGTTATAGTTTCTTAGTACTTTAAAATTTTTGCTATTTCAAATATTCTCTAATAACCAAATTTAAATTTCCCGCCACAATTTTTAGTTACTTCAACGTAAAGGCATTAAAATCACTATTAATGTAATACAAAATGGAGGGGAATTTTATGTATCAACGTTGAAGTTACTAAGAACAATTGCGGGAAATTTAAATTGGGCTATTAGGGTTATTTCCTAGCCATTATTTTTTTTTTTTTTTGTTGACGTAGGCTTGGACAAAACTGCTGTTATTATTCAACATAGATAGACGATAATAATCAGCCTAACTTTGCAACTGGCTTTTCCTACATACTAGTTAAAAGTCATAACTAAGTAAACTTTATTAAAACGGATAAACTGATATGTTAAAAACTGCTAATATTTTAAAAATTTTCAAAACGATGGCCATCGTTTTCAATGTAGAGGCGTACTCTTTCTTGAAATGAGTCTTTAACATTACTCAAAACATTTGGTATTATAGATCGAAACACCATTCTTATATTTCTTATTCGCTCTTTCATATTGTCGGGTGCGGTTGGTGGTATGTCATAAACAATATTTTATTATTAGAATACCTGTTATTCTTTCAATGTATGTGAATTTATATACCCCTTTACAAAATAATAATAATAATAAATATATTTGTAATAAATATTACAGAAAACATAGTCGATCAAATAAACTTTGTATAATTTACAATGGTCAAAATAAATATAAATATAAAATAAATGACAAAAAGAGTCTATTTAAACATACTCCATTATAGCATGATCGTAAGTACGTATATTTCTATAGTAGTATAAAACAGTTGTTCAATCCTTGCTGCATTCAAGTATTGAATCTATCTTTTACGATATTTCTTGTGTTTTTACAGATATCCAAATCGTATATAATATCCTCATGTTATGCTAACGGTATATCTCACATCCATACATTACTTAACTGTTAAACCACCTCAGTTTCTTTTCCATATATGTGACCTAAGGAGTAACCTTTCATTTATCTGTAATTTCTACATAACTTTCTTATGTCAAGTACCGTTAATAACATACGTATATAATATATTACCATCTAATAATTAAGTACCCACATTTATGAAAGCAAACGGTCCCTAGTCTAGTTGTAGTAATTCTATTTTATCTTGTCGGTTCATGTGTCTGGCAAATAAATAATAAATAACATTGCTATCGACTCTATCGCCTAATAAATTGATGTACACAGACAGTGGATGGAGTAAAGAATAGTTTATTGTTTGAGACATAACAAATAAGTTTCGATTTGGGCAAAACTTCTCGATCTGATTAAGTACTGGACATTTTGTTATAATGAAGTACGGTAGGTAAGTAGGTACGCAGTTATTGTAAGTACATGATTACTGGCTATAAAAAGGGTGAACTACAAGAAAATTGATCTAGGTATACACGTAAGTAATTGACATTTAATTGTAGACAGTAAAAATCAATAACAATAAATAAGCTAACATAACCTCATTTCTCATCCGTGCATAACAAGTGTGAATTTTTGAGGTTGCACCACGTTATTATACTATACAAAACACACAGAAAAGTCTTAAAGTCAGTGGCGTTTTCGTGGTCGGAAACGTAGGGTGTTCACAAAATCAAGAGCATGCAAATTTTTAACTAAAATCCAATCATTTTTTTTCGTACACATGCTTCTTAAATTTTCTTGTAAAGTCTCTAAATTTGCCCTTTGTATTTTGCGTCAAATTAAGTTCTGGTTTTGGTCTGTCCATATTTTTAACTTGAATTTTTTATTCATAACTAAACGAATTAAAATTGTCTTTCAAATATTGCACAGTAAAACTGTTCGCGTCCATAGTTCTTATTTATATATTGTTTAGTGTTTACTTACAATACTACTTTGTTTGTTTTGTGTGCATTTCATTATCTTTTTTACGTACTGTATATTTCATTTCATTACTTTTTTTACGTACTATATATATTCTTTTTTGTTTGTCCACTGCACCAAAGCGCATTAGTGGTGGCTTTGCTTTGTCGGCTTTTTGCAGAGGGATTTAACGATGCGGCGTAGTTTTTAACTGCGGCTGCGCTGTTGCCAATTTATTTTTGTTTTTCTAAAAAAATCAATTATTATTTGTATCTTTGAGGGAAATGTACGTTTTTTGGGAACAGTTAAAGATTATGTGTTTAAGTTATGTGATTTTATATGCGCGGGTTTAATAAATGTATTGCTGTAGATGAAGTACCTCAAACGAAAATCTAAATCAGTGTTTTAAATAAAATAGATAGTTTTTTTTTAACAAATATATTGTCTAATTTCCTTTTTTTTACAAAGTTAAATTTAAGATGTTTATAAATTAACACTTTAAATTGTTACAACCATGATTATTGTGTTAATTATATCAACTTTTATCATCTACAATTCTTTGAAAATCTTCTTATACCTAAAACTAAAATATAAAATTAAATTTAATACAAACCTGTATTAATTACTCATCTAAACTGCACGAGTGTGATTAAACATTGAGCACTGGCTTAATATCAGCAACAAATTAATAGATTAATATATTAAAATTTTTAAATTCCAAGCGAAAGAAAACAACACATGTGAGCCACCCCGATATCTATATCACACTGGCTCTCTCGCTCCCACGTACGAAGCAGAGAGCCAGAAAAAAACAAAAAAACTGGAAACAAATCCGTCCAATACGGAAAAATAGCAATAGTGAAATAAATAATATAATGTTATATATAGTCACGAAAATTCTGTTAAAACTTAAAGTATAAAGAAATACCCCGTTATCCTAAAATATCAAAACAACTTTCAAATAACATTAAATTAAGAAATTTATTCAGATAATTGTTTTTTTTTAATAAAAAAAACTACAGCAGTATGTTATTTAATAAATTAAAATAATTACGCACCCTTGGTTTCATTATAAAACTGTCACCAACAAACAGTATTAGTTCTTATGGTAGTTACGACCTGTGAACGGTGAGTCATTCATAAACAAAACATATATAATATAATTTATCCGTAAAACACGATATCTGAACGATGATGTCGATCGATTTGTTAACGTGACCCAAGAAGGCAACGAAAGCGAGCACAGGAGCACACTCAATTTGTGCACCGTTCATATGGAATCTGCCGTATCCCTTCCCACCTCCGCTACGTCCTTTATGCGGCTAGGCATTGGATAAAATCAACGTAGTCCCGCCTACTCGGCGCACGTGCTCCGTCGTCGGTCGCTTGCTTGCGATGTACATATGTATAGAAAGGAACGTCGCGTCGTTTATTCGTTTCGCTGCGTTATATTTCACGAATATATTAAGATCGAGTAATAGATTTTATTAGTTTGTAATCGACGATTTGTCTAAGGGGTTCACGTGCTCATGTGCTCCTATACAGAAACCGCCACTGCTTAAAGTTAGCATTCATATTGTAGCATTTAAACTGTTTTCTTTCAAATATGGCATGTTGTACTTTATTACAGCAATGCAGCGAATTTTCAACAGAACTAAATTAGGAATTTGACAGGTATAGCTATTCCTAATAATTGTTGTTACCTTATATTGGATAAAATATCCTCTGATAGATACCTGGGTATACCAAAGTTCTTTGTTTTAAACTTATTCGTTAATCCGCTCATCAAAATCAGGGAGAACAAGAGCTGTTTACACCTACAGCTTTTATGTGTCACCAAATAATCTTCCCAAGATTTTAACAGGCGTAACATAAGTACAAGGATTCAAACATCTCGGTGAACATATTTACATAATATATTTTCAAACACTTAGGTAAGCAAAACTGACTGACGAAGGCAGATTTTTTTGGGCATCAATGTATGAGGAAATAAACGTATGATTCAAAGTGCAAATTACTAACTCATTATTTTGCTTACCTACTTATACTGTATTAGCAGATTGAATACATACTGATTTAGCACAGTCCGGCAGTCCCACACAACAACTAAAACATGATTCACCAAAGATTTAACTTCTAAAATTGTAAACGTCTATATTTAAATTTATTACATACTTTATGTAAATATTCTGTAACGCTAAAGTTATAACCTTTTGTGAATAAATAATATGTAAGTAGGTAGGTAGGTACATTTACAAGGCCACAAATATTTTCTACAGCAAGCACACACATTATAAAAATTAATAATTACGCTGTGATATACTTAAGTACCTATATAATACATTAGGTTTTCGCCATTGCTAGCGGCTCGGAGCGCCATTTCGTGTCCCAAGATAAAAAAATGCCGTTAAGATATGTCACTTTTTTTCCGTTTTTTAAACATAACTCCGGAACAACAGCAGCTAGAGGGTTCCGCTTAGTCGCAAAAGATTCGTGGCGACCAGGGGAACATTCCTAAGTGCAGTGGTGGAACAAAATCGCAGCGTTAGTTTGGCCAGAAATTAACGATTTGAGGGTGAAAAATAAGGAAATTTAACGATTTTTACACATTTCTACGAATATCTCGCGAACGGTTAGAGATATAGAGTTCCGGTTTTCGGCGTTCGATTCCCAGATAAAATGCGCTTCTGATAGGCTATACTAGAAGGCTCTGGCGTCGATTTTCATCTCAAAAACTTTAACCTCAAATATCTCGGAAACGGTTAGAGATAGCGGATCGCGATTTTCGCCATTCGATTCACCGTCAAAATGCGCTTCTAATAGGTACTATTGGGAGGTTCTAGCGACGACCTGATTTTTAAAACCTTTGACCTCAAATATCTCCGTAGCGGTCGGTTTTAATTTTCAAACTTTAATCGCCCATATCTCGAGAACGGTGAGAGCTAGAAGGACGGGCGCGGTGCCGTTCGATTCAGCTCGAGAAGGCGCTTCTTCTGACCTATAATATGTTGGGGTTATCACGACGTTTAGGCCATTTTTCAGCGATTTTTGCTCAAATTTTCCATCAAAATTCATGTTTTTTGCCCATATCTCCGAAACGGCAACCGCTACACAGAAAAAAAATTAAACTTAAATCAAATATGTAAGGTTTCGCTGAAATATATGGTAAGTTCCTGTATACGCAAATAAATATTGTGTTATAGGAAAAACATTTCTTTTTTGTAATTTAAAGCAAAAGTAAGTTTAGAGAGAAGATGTACATACTTGTAACAAGTAAAAAGCAACATCTTATCTTAAGGCAGCCATATTCTTGGAATACGATATATTACTCTTATGATAAAGAGTTCAATACTCTTGGATGTAAAATAAAGTGCTTGAGTTGATCTTAAGAACGAGTTAATTTAGCAATATATTCTTCTTGTAAAAAAGTAGCATCCACTTGTTTCAACAATTATTTTACTTGAATTGAGATGTGGAAATTTTTTTTTTCTTAAATTAACCATTTCAATATGGTTGAGTAGTAAATGAATTAGTTGAAACGAACTAAAGGAAGGTTTAGTATTTATTGTATATTTGCATAGAAAATAGATATACCTACTTACCATTCACTTGTCTTAAAGCTTCCTTTTTTTAGAATTGAGAGTTTTGTTGATTTAGAATGACAATCCTAATGGCTCACATATACTTCGACACAACAGGGGTAGGAGGTGAACGACATGGTTTTGATTGTTCGATTAGCTCAAACGGTACATATTTATTTCAAACATGAATTTTATTTGACAAGGATGTAGGTTGCTTAGAAAGAGAGTATTTATAGAATGACGCTACATACTTATCACGATCAAAAATCCATTTTTAATCATGTTAATCATGCTTTATTTGAAAAAAGTAATGCAAGTTTTGTTGATAAATTAACCCTTAACTGGTGACACGGAATTTGGCAGACTCTTTACACCGTATATATATATATATATATATTATATATATGCGGGATAAAAATTGCACGCCACCTGTTAAGGGTTAAAGCTAATTCTGAAGAAAACAAAATTATGGTTGCCAAACCCAGGTAAAGTTATTGGTATTAGCAGTACACTGTTACCCAAAAGTCAGTTTACCACTTTATTAGAGCAATACATTTTATTTGCTACTTTAAATTCTTAGGTAATCCATATAACAATCCATAGGTTGTTTTATGGATGTTGTTTGTAATATAAGTTTGTAAATGTTGCCTTGCTTTTATTATTTGAAAACCAAATCGGTTAACCGACATTTAAACCACGCTTTGTAATAAAGTGTTTATTAAAGTGAATCCAGACTTATTAATTAACAATTATAGTAGAGAACGTCTATCGCAATGGTCACATGTAACACAGCGAGACACTACTCAACAACAATTCATAAATTTTTTTTTTATCGAAATATATGGAATCCTCGTCGAAAAACGCGTCCGACAGTATATAATATGTTAGAGTTGCGGCGCTTTCTAGGGGCCCGAAACGGCAGATATTATGCCTAGATGAGAAATAGCGCCCAAGAAACGCGTGTTTTTTCCGTCTCTTCAACATAACTCCGGAACGACAGTAGCTAGGAGGAAAATTACCACACTTTCAAGGAATATTCCACAAGCACGTGAAAAATCCCCTATAGGTGTATGTTTACTTCAAAAATAGGCGGTAGCCCAGTTGCCATCTATTTTTGGGGTAATTTTACCACATTTTTTTTAGGGTGTATCGCTGCGTCAGCTGATAGGTAATGGTACAGTTGACAATCGCACACATAACCTATTAAAATTAATTAAAAACGCTTATAACTCTCCACATTTCAATAAAAATAATTTATTCACCACATATAGTACACTCTCATCCATTATCCATTAGAACAGATCAATATTAACTATACAATCGCAGGCGAGTTCAAAAAAAAAACAGTTTATGAATAAGACACGGGATTTGCTGTTAAATTTCCGTTACTTTTTGCCACTCTAGGCGATCGGGTAGAACAACGCAGGTATTTCACATTTCAGGTGGGCACACAGACGTGGTAATTCGCCGCGTGCCCTAAACAAGAAACAACGAGTTGCGAAGTGAACATGTGGATTATTACATGGAGACGACGTTAGTTCTGCGCGACCGGTAGAAGTGTTACGACGTATTCCTATCGCGGTTTTCCTGTTCGCTATCTGTTGTAAATAATAAAAAAAAATAGATTGTGTGTATTAAGAGATTTTGTAGTCGACGGTGTTGGGAGATTTAATCGCTTATCTCAGAAAATTACTGGTTTATATCTAGGTAAGAAAATAATGATAACATTACTCATTCATGCATGCGATTTAATATTTATCAAGGCACAAAAGTAAACATAAACATCGCCGGATATCTAATGCCGGTGCTGTATATCTGTTTTGAGTACACACAGACAAAATTGTAAATTGTAAGTGGGTTATTTAGGGAAATATATTAGTATAAATGATAAAGGAGGGTAAGAATACAAGGGATATGATCCACCTGTTTGACCTGAATTAATAAATAACTAGGAACGAGATAATATGATGCCGTTTTCAATTTACAATCAGTTATTTGTAATATAGCTACTACCCCTAATAGAAAAAAATGTTATATCCAACGTTTTATAGAAATTTTTAGTTTTTCATAATTTGCTCGATAATATAAGTACCTAGTTGTAAAAGTGTCATAATTTGAGGTTAGGATCAAATTGAATGTTGTTCGTACTATAATAAATAAATGCAAGCGTGTTCTTTATTTTTCAATAAATTGCCAATTAAATGTCATCTTTATTTAATTGATAACTGAAATTGATGGATGATGTATTATTTTATGAAATTACTTCTGAGCTATTCCCCTAGGAGTTTGCTATATTCTATACTACTTAAATCAGTAATGTGAGATACTTAAAAAATTAAATGCTTAAATATCAAACCAATTAAAAGAAATAATTGATGCCATTATAGTCAGTCCTCTTGTAATAATTGACAAAAATGGGTCAATTACAGTTTCTCACAGGAAAATTCTTCGAAATTTTATCAGTGCATTAATAATTTGCTTGGTGCCATATCTATTTATTCCTTTATCGCATAACTTTCTTGGTCTTTTTTGTCAGTACAACTCCCAAATATTATAATATGTTCTACTGTGATTTTGATAATATTTTTACTACATCTCAGACTGGATATCCATCCCCTTTTGCTGACTATACTAGATCTTGTTTGTACTGTTCTTTATTTTCATCAACAAAGTCTAAGGTATTTTCCAACGTATTTTTTGTTTTTGAATAAATTTAAGAATAACTAAATCTCTAACTAATTTTTTGGAAATGAGGTGTAAAATAATCCCAGGAACACTTAGGTCAATTTTTTTCCTCTACAGAACTACTTAAATAAAGAAGGATGTCATTTTTAGGTTAAGTAGGCGCACAAAACATATCGATATCAAAATTTCACCCTTTTTCACTATAACAACCATTACAAAACGAATATTATTTATATATTTTTATACTTTTGAAAAATAATAGCAGCTTTAGTTACTCTAGTTACTCTATTCATTTATTGTAAACATAAATATTTTCTGTTTTAGTATTATATTAAAAAAGAATATATTTATTTATATATTAAGAAAATATTTAATATAAATTTATTTCATGATAAAATTAGTTTGAGTACTTTGTTTTTTCTTATTGTTATTTTATACAGTACATCCGCCCTTGTATAGTATTTTGCGCACAAAACCAATTATTTTTGTTAACTATTATAAGTGCCAATATTTCCATTCAAAATATCAACCAACACAAAACAACAATTAAATATTTAGTATCTATTAGTCATATCCGCACGAACGGCAACTTGTCTACAAACGATCTAAGAATAGCGCTTACTTACTATTGCCTTAATTGCCTATACATATAGGTATAAGTTTGTACAGTAGTTGCCAAAGGTATTGAAACGATATACCATAAGAGAAGTACAGCTCCTACCAAAAAAAGTTAACGACCTACGCGAAAATATATGTGACGAGCGCATTTAGAATGGTCTATAGGTTCAATAGTAAATACAAGACATGCTTTGCTAGTAACGTATCATACATACGGTGAGATTCACAAAGATTGTCAATTCCGCTCCTATAGATAGTAGCAGGATGTAGGTATATGCCGCGTGTTTGTAATGAAGGTTTGAACTAAGTCAGTGTTACTATACTATTGTTCGTGATATTAAATGTAAATATAAATGGTTTGAAAAAATATATAAACGAAGGAAAATTACAACACGAACGCCAATGTTACTAAATGTCAAGAAAATTGATTTATTGTATGAAATTTGTATGTAGCTAACTTCACTCATTAAATGGTAATAAGTATAGATAATTTTTTCCGGAAAACAGTTTTTTTATTACGACAATCATTTCGAATCTCACAGTATACACATGTGATACTGTAATAACAAAATGTTCTCACTATAAATTTATTTTATTGATTTATTTAATTATAAGATTTGCATAAATTGAAGAAATGAATTTATGCAAATCTTATAATTAAATTTATATTATAGATATTTATCTTGAAGAATGAAATGTTATTTAATGTTAAAATAAAAAATCACAAAATCATGTTTGCTTGCTTCTCTTTTTTGTGTATTTTTTCTAGACGTTCACAATCATATTTTTTTGCGATTACAGCGCAATCTGTTACGAATCGAAAAGTTTCAAACAAAAACTACATACTTGATGACGTGGAATCCGAATCTGCAATACAAAATGGGGGTTCACATTTAAGATTTCAAAGTTGTCCGCCCTCCCACTCTGGGAGGGTGAGGTGGGGGATCGAGTTCGGCACCATTCAGTGAGCCCCCTACATTATAACAAATCTTATTAAGATCTTTTTTTGGATTTGATGCAGTGTTTTAAAGATATTCCGTTGTCTCAAGATAAAAAAACTCACCCTGTATATTCGCATAAAATAAAAATCTTATGTCAAACGTCAAAGATTCTCTGTTTTGTTCTCTCTTGATCTGTGCCTTGTTGTGTCGGGCCTGTCTTTTTACCGGTATTTTCGAATTGAACCAATAACAAAACAAATACGTCACATTTTCTGCCAGTCCATCGAATTAAAAATAGACTATAGTGTTTAATATACTATTGCAATTCTATTCATCGCCCGCTCAATATGCATTACGTAGACGCGAATTTCGGAATATTTGCCTTGCCGATTTCCGAGTTCTCGGTAAGCTAATGAACGATCTGTCATTCATTTGATATAACCGAGTGCAAAAATCGCTCGTTAAGCCAGTGTTGCCAGAAATACTACCGCTAAAACGGTATTTATACCGCTTTCAACTTCATTCTCCCGTTCTTCCGTTTCCAGTTCGCAATCTACCGCTTTTTGATTTTTTGTGGTACTCAGTGAAAACTATAATAATGCGTACGATGTGTAAACGGTGTAAACCCTTTATGTTATTGCATGAAACACTTGATATGTTTTTGTATTGCAGTAGTAGTAATTTCCAACGTTTCCAATACAAGAACACAGTGATTGCTGCGCCATCTGTATAACCAAAGTCAAAGTAAAATAATTTCTTCTGCGACAGATATCTGTAAACCAGATGCAAAAAATATTTTTCAAGTTGTTTATAAGAATTAAACTGTATAATGTGCTAATTTTACGTTTGTTTTACTTTTACAACAGTTTCTTTAGCAAATTTTGTTCACATTTAGCGCTCCAGATTTTGTTTTCAGTAATTTTCCATATTGATTCGACCAACTTCATTTTTAACATATTAACTTTACCGCACTCAAGTGTAAATGTTGAAAGGGTATTTTCAATAATCAACTTATTAAGAAATAAACAAAGAATTAGGCTGGGAAACGGAACAGATATTGGTTTAGTTCACAGTGAGCGTCTGATAATGGATAATTGTTTCAATTTCCAACCGAATAAAGATTTAGGGCGTGTAATGACATAACATATTGCTGTGAACTGATTGTCCAAGCATATAAGTTTAAAGAAATTAAAAATGACAAAATTAACTTAGCTAGCTCAGCAAATATGAATTTAAAAGGGCGCCAGAGATTCTTATGTCTCAGAGTAACTTTCATGAAAAGTAAAAGTGGGCGTTTGTAAAATTTGACTTTCTTTAAAATCCCTAATAATAGAAGTGGCTAATTCAAAAATAAAAGAACTATTTAAGATGATATTTAAAATCATTAACTTTTATTGTAAAAAGAAAAAAAAAACATTTAATTAACAACAATAGGGGAAAAAACCGTAATACAGAAGGTATTGGATTAAAATAACCCCTTCGTGAATTTACAATTAAAAAGGACAATGCAAATCCTTTAGCAAACAAAGTGGTGAATTCGTTCTAGAAGGAATTTCTTATACCACAAAAAATCCACGTGGCCTCAAAAATCAAAGCAAACTAAAATTTAATAAAATCAACGTGGAGAACCAAGTAAAATCAAAATGAAATTAAAATACAAGCCCAGAGCTTCTCTTCACCTACCCCGAGGTGGTTAAAATGAAATTAATTTGAAAACTACAAAAAAACGGAAAATTTAACTCTAAACGCGATCACTTCTAAACGAAATTATTAAGGCGCCTTATACATAAATAGTGCACAATAATACAACGCCAATTAATAAGCGGAGATGTCTGAATAATGATCAAAATTAAAATAATTACGGAACAATTCTTTACAAATGAAAAATCGCAAAATGGATGCAAAGAGCTCAAAATTTACATGTACTTACATTCATGACAATGATTCAGACTCTGAGCCCTAAAGGAAGCGCTCCTCGCGTACATACAAACAAGAGCTACGTTAAGCATAATACTATGAATAAGCCTTTAAACTAACAAGATAAACAAATGCTAAACATATAAAGGAGAGAAAATAAACTAACTAACTCTGAATTAAATACATCCAACAAAACTACTAAATTCTTAGCAAAATTTAAAACAAAGTGAGAATTTGCGCGCGGCAACGCCAAAACTTGATCTTGGAAAATAACAGCATAGAGTTCAAACAACCGGGGAGCCATACCATAGCAATATGTATAACGATTATTAAGTAGCATAAAGCTTTATATACTATAGTTTTCATAATTTGAAGAATCATAAAGAATTTTTTTTTGGTTTTCACCAAAATATAATATAAATTAATAGGCAGTGAAATAAAATGAATAAGAACAGAAGCAGAAGAATTACGAAAATCCTTCCGTTTAGGTATTGACATCTACCGTTATTTTACATGACATTCTACCGCTACGAAATAAATTCATCTGGCAACACTGCACTAAGCACATCACTACTATCGACACCGTTGCTCACGAGTGTACATTATATAGGTACAATTATGTAATAAATATAACCTCAATTCACGATACCTTCATCCTTCATGAATAATAGGATACATATAAAACAGCTGGCATTCCCAAATGGATCGAAATAATAAATACTTACTTAGATCTGTATACATTTATACATACGTGTCTACCTCTATAGCCGCGTCCAGACCGACGGCCGAATTCCAACGCCAACGCCAACGGCAAATGGGGGCGGGGCGTGTGCCGTTGCAAAGGATTTGAGAGGATTTGGTCTTGCCGTCCACACCGAGATTCAAATGCGGGTTCGACAGCGTTGGACGCGGTTCGGTGCTAAACATGTCAAGCAGCGAAGATAACTTAATAATTGCGACTGCGAGAATAATCGTTAATTCGTTATTAAGAAAAAAATGTAGAGCAAGGTGTTGTTTAAATAACACCTTTTAAAGATAGAAAGTCACCTAATTGCAGAATTTGAAGTGAATACAGTGGACATTTTCCAAATTTCTGCAGAATGGCACCAGAACTATTTGATGTTCTGCTTAATTTAGTAAAACCAAAGATTTGAAACATAATACAATTATAAAGCATAGCAACTCAAGAAAGATTTGCAGGAACACTGCATATTTTGAACACAGAAAACTCAAACGCACGTTTCTCACTTATATTCAAAATATCAAAACGGCCTATATTTTACATTGTTCTCGAAGTTTGTGCTGTCATAATTGAAATATTTGATGAATCCATCCAGGTGAATAGGTATATTATATAACTGATTAAAATATAACAAATAAATGAAGAGAAAAAAATGCTTACAACAACCAAAGCTACCTGTTTTTTTTTTTAATTATTAAAATACTAGTTTTCAATTAAGTTGATAATAAATTTGAACGATATAAATCATCTGAACCTTTTCATAATTATTCGAGTTGGCAAGAGATCAGGAGAGTCTCTACTTTTCTTTTTATTCCACTTCATCACGGCCGAATTCAATGGCCATCTTTTTCTAACAATATATTTTTTTTCTTGATTAATTTACAGCTTTTATTGTGAGACCCTGCACAATATGGGATTCTCCCGATATCGCTCTTTTAATTATATACATAATTCTTAAGTTTGCTAAAAATTACGCTACTAGTGTATCTGATTTTCGTTCGCGCCGTACGCAACTGAATAAACACAATCCGTCTAGACCGAATCGAACATCCTTTGACGTACCGACACGAGAGCGAAGGCTTTCCAACGCCAAGGGTAGCGTTCGATGCCGTTTGGTTCCGTTCGGTCGCTCCGTCCAGACCAAAGCAAATCCTCTCCAAATCTGAGCACATGTGCCTTGGCTAGGATTCGGCCGTCGGTCTGGACGCGGCTTATGGCTAAGGGAATCAATAAATTCACTACGAGAAGTTATGTTAACCTTGTAACTACATTCTGAATAGCATATACTAGCGGTAATAAATCGTTTATTCTACCATAATATTAATTACCTGCAGCAACCAACTCCACAAAAAGACGAAAAGGTCATAAACGCTAACATAAACATTTATACGTCAGCATAATAATACTCATGCAATGATCAAATGCGTTTATATTTGCTATTTACAGAGTGTTTAGTACGTTGACATGACACATTGATGGAATGAAAAGAAATGGCCGCAATAGCAACGGATATTTTACCAATAATACTTCGAAAAACATCTGTGGACGTTGCAATTAAGTACCTAAATAAAGTAAAAGTTTACCACAGTTCACTACATGCAAGTTGATTGGATTTTTTTCTGGAGTAAGTATATAGTTATGGGATTATAATTAGTGATGTGTATAAAACCGATTTTTTACGTTAGCAGCTACAACCTGCTTCCGCTACTTTTGGTTAGTAATTTAAATGCTACTTTTAGTAACAGTTTTCCTTAAGGGGAGGTTTACATATATATATCGGAAAAGTCCAAAAACTTTGAGCTTTTTTTTCAGACAAAGGAAAAGATATACGAAATACGGCTTTTTCTTAATAAATATATTAAACTTGAACATTAAAAAATATATTTTTTTAATGACAAGACCACTATAACGTTCGCTATTTGTATCTAGGTAGCAATGTGCACAGAAAACACGGTCAAACTGCGTAAACTCTAGCATACACAAAAGTGGTCTGAAATTGAAAATAAAAAGAAGAGTTAGAAATATATTAAATTTGTTGGAGGTTATACTAAATTTAACCAAATAAGTCGAAAGCAAACAATGTGGCAGATACCTGGACTTTGATTTGATTATTTCTATTTCTTTTTGTGTGTATGTGGAATAAAAATGTGGATATATTGCAATTATTATAGGTATAACCTCCAATAAAAATGTTTACATTAAGAAAACAAAAGAATTAAGTTGATATATTGAACACTTGAAGAATAGAACTTACGTAGATTTGAAAAATCATGTTTCGAGAAAAACGCGTTCAAAGTTTCGCAGCAAAATTTTTTACAAATAGTTCAACATACACTTAGTCAGCTATTCCAGCACCATACATTAATCCTTCTTCTTTCGTCATCAATTCTGATCGCCAGCGCATACAACGAGCAGAGCAGAGTATCTCTGCTCGTTGTATGCGCTGGCGATCAGAATTGATGACGAAATTTTTGGCATCAAGTCCTACTGCAATTCCCACCGCATTCATTATTTGTAATACAGAAAAGTAACCTTCATTGAATAAATTTGCGGCAATGTAGGTAGCAAGTTGAATTGTTTATGGGTCGCAGTGTAAATCTTTTGGAGCTAGTTTCTACACACATGAACTAAACGAGTCGTTTCAGTTTTGACATTTTTTTCCAATGCATCTTTGCAAGAAATCACTCTAGAAAAAACTTCATAAATCGGCCTAATAGCATCTTCATTTTTTTTTTTTGCAAAAGAATCATGTATGAATGAAGCAAGCTCAACCTTGGCTTCTGGAACGCGCCACTTACACAGGCTGTCTACACCTTTTAGACAATAAATGTGTCGTGGATCCGCGTCGGTTGAACATTTACAACACACAATTTATAATGAAATGTAACCCCAAATAGCTGCCTTCATTTTTTATGCAGAATCTGGATGTTGTCTAATTGCCAGTCCATAGTACACTATTGTTAAATTATCAATAACTTTGTCCGTCAGTTTACCAGCGCCCTTTCTTCAAAGTCCAGTCATTCTTTTTTGTACATCTCCAACACATTCTCTTTTTTTTTTCTTGAACAATAACATCTTCGTACGGCTAAAAATCACAAATTGCTTAAAAAGTTGTCTTGTCTCAGTCGCCTATCCGAAATCGTGCGAAAATTTCTTTTAAGGCATCGCATCGACTTCCATTTTTCCTGTGATACTCTGATGATCCGTAGTGCGGTTATCTTTGCCATCATATTCCGCCGTACGTTGCTTTAGTTTCCAATTGGCGCAGTTTTAACAAAGTGCTCATATACAGTCGCGAGCAAATGTTATAGGCACCTTTGACAAAACTAATGGGTTTCATGTTTTTTGCATTTTTTTTGTGACAGTTATTTCAACGTTTATATAATCGTCTTTATGGTTACAATAGTCTTTTTAGATACCTTTTGTAAACGTATTATTTTTTTTTATATATTTTCAAGTCTTGGAGATGTCACTTTCCCCCTCCCATCTAAAAAGTATTATAGCTGTACTAAAAACACTCTAATATGCAACAAATTAATAAGATCCCTTAAAATACTACATATTTATAATGTATTACCTACAATTTTTTATTTTCTCATTTCTTACTGTGATATTCGCCCAAAATTTAGGGTGCCTATAACATTTGCTCGCGACTGTATCTATAACTTTTTTCCTGTACTTTCCAATTAAAGTAGCTCTACCAAATAACGACGAAACACCTAGTTTTTTTCATGAGCCGTGTCCAGATACTGTATAGACGTAGTGGCTCATTTCCTGCTTTTAATACTTTCTTCTTCTTTCACGGCTTTCTTTGGAACTAATTCAAAAACGGCTTTCGACGCAATATGACAATTATCGACAAAACCATAGTAAATAGAGTTACTGGAGAACTTACTCGAACACTTTTTTAAATAAATTGGGCATCTTAATTAAAGGTTATCTATATTTTTTTTCCAACGTCACACCAAACACTGAATTAGAAAAAAGTAATCGCAGAAATATACAATGCGACAAATACAGCCGCCGCCATAAATGGTGAACCCTTTAGTAATTCTAGGAAATACGGTTCCACGAAACTGTATTTATTTGTTACCTTTAATGGCTTTTCTAAGAAATTTAGTGTAAGTAAGTGAATCTGCAATAAATTGATACATTTTATGGTAAGTAGTTTTCTAAAGCGTGGGAAAGTGTGTTTTAAGTAAAAGAAATATTGTTAGATCAGTTTCTTCAAATGTGCGATTTATTTCGGATCTAATTGCTTCATATTATTGTAATATAAATAGCTACTCTGTCGTTTATTTGTGATCCCGACCGTAGTGGCATTTCTAATCATTAAAGACAACTATACATACACTGACAAACAATAAGTATGATATTTCGACCCGAGTAGCCCCGAGTCGAATATAGTATTGCATCTAATATGCTCCGTTTGTGTTCGGTACACCCGCTCTTTTAATAAGCCGTAGCGGCTTAAACATGGCGAATATTACGAAACACTTTAACCATGTATGTTATATATTTGGAGCTTTCAAAAAATGCAAAAAACCAAAAATCGATTTTTCCAGTCAAATACATGTAAACCTCCCCTTAAAGTACTTATATTGCGGACGATTCTATTTGATTCAGCAACGAGTGAAGATCCATGTACAGTCGAAATTTTTAGAAATGTCATAGGGCAATATGCATATACCAGAATCACCCAGAGTAGTATATCTGCTTTAAGGGACCCAACGCATTCAAATACTCCAAATATGCTCGTCTAATATAAGCAAGGCACTGTGAAACATAATTTATGGTTGCTCGTTAGGATAAGTGGGTGCATGTTTGTTTACTTTTCACATAAGCATATCTGTATATCACACGTTTACCGAAAATTGAAAAACAATATACTACACAAAAAATTATTTATTTAATTTTTTCAACTTACTGCTTGCTTTTGAAACTTTTTACTTATACTAATAGGCCGTTTTGATTTATTACATTCTATTCACTCTCAATGTAAAACTCAACAAAGCTAGTTTTCTTTCAGCACAAAACCATTCATTTATTTTATATAACAAGAAAGAAATTTATCAAAAATAATGAAACTTCGTATGTTTCCACAACTCGAATTGTTTATGTCTTACACAGCACTATAAATAATTTACGGGTTCCAAGTTCTTTAAAAACTGTTTTTGACTTAAAAAGGTTACAGACAGATACGCACCCAAATCACATATTTCTTATCAAAAATGATCTCATCTTTCGACAGTTCAGAACTGCGAATGTGCAGGGATCCAGTTTGCATATGTATTTCGGGTATTTAATCACAATATGAATATAGACAGCGAGAGGATTTGGAGCAACAGGGTGTTCGACAAAGAAATGTCACATACCTCACTCAACATACAAAAATATTTGGGAGAATTTCGAGCATTAATTATTACGAAAATTTAGTTGCTTCTAATGACAAAAGACTAGCAGATGTATTACCAATAACGGTATTATATCAAATATTAGTTCAAGAGTTTTGCGAAAATATTAATTTCGATTTGGTAATAACATGTTAAAATGTAATAAATTCATTGATAAATGTGATGTTATTTTCCATTGGCTATATATTTATTATTATTATTTGAAAATAAATAATTCATTGGATAAGTAATAAACATTGTTGAATGACATTTGGCTATTCCTTTAATTTTCTAAACATAAACACTGTATGAGTGATTTTTTTATTATTATAAAAGCTGTTTCAAAAGCAATAAAATTAAAATATATAATTAAATTAGAACTTGAAACTCATTTCATTCTAGAAATGTAAACCAACCACTACAATAGATCTGATTGTGAGTAGTGTAGAGGCCTACCGCCTAGCACCATCCTTTCTTACTAACACTAAGACCGTAAAACTTCTAATGTTACGTTACCTCTTGCACCACTTAAAAACCGTGTTCGGCCAAACTTAATATGTATCTGTTTTATCTATGGTGAGTGGAATTGCCACTAAACAAACAAATAAAGGCATGTAGAAGTTTTGGTTAATATATACAATGAATGTTGGTATCTTGAAAATAACGAAGGGCACGTTTTTAAAGTAGATATATCAATATAGTCTACACTAGGCCTGAACTAAAAGCCTATGACATAATCTAAGGCGGCGGGTGTACTTAACATACGTATTAAAAAAATTATTAAATGAAAAGGTATAGTTTCTTGAACGGAAAAGTATAAATTGGCATTTTCTATCAATTATAAAACGGTGACTGTAACAAGTAATAATAATAACTAGTAATAGGTTTTGAGGGGTTACGTTTCATAATGATCGAGTTTTCTAAAATGATATGTATTATGTGTTTTTGTATAGGTATTTCTTAACCAAAATCGATATAAAAACTACTTTGATACCCGAGTATTGTATTGTCAATGGTTTTTGTAGAAAATAATTAATGACAACATTCTCTATAAACTATTTTTTTATGAGACTTTTGGTTCCATCTTTCTGGTTATTTAAATAAGCAAATTGTGAGAATGTTATCGACAGAAAACCCTCACGAATACGTAAAAACTTCAGGCCCTATATTTTTTAACCAAGCAATAACAGCTGAAAGATATCGAAACGAATTATTATAGCCGTTTATCGATGAAGTGCATGATGACGAACTTACAGAAGGGTTCTTCCAGCAAGATAATGCACCCGCGCACACAAATCTCAACAAACAATAGCTTTCTTGGAACAATTTTTCGATAAATTCGATTAATTTTCTTGCAAGATCTCCGGACTTGATAATTTTAGATTATTTTATTTTCCCATATTTAAAAAACACCATTTTTAAAACCGAACATCGCACAACTGAAGAGCTTCGCATTGATATAAAAGATTCCTGCGCCGACATAACCCCACAACTCATCGCAAATGAGTGTCTTCAAAATAATGGACAACGTTCTCATCACCTTTTTAGTATTATCATTTTTTTAACTTATAATAAATATTTTTTTTAATACTTTTTGCACAGTGACATACAAACTGTCAAAGTGATAAATGCACTGTAGCCAACGATTAAAAAAAAAAACATGGCTTACATGAAAAGTATTTGAAAGCATGATAAAACGTTGAACTCTACTGATCAACTCTAGATTAATATAACTCTCTAAATGCCAATTTAAAAAAAAATACAAAGATCTTATTATTACTAAACATCATCTACATATAACACTTTCTAAAACCACGAATGTCTTCGCGAAAATTGTGTTTCAAATGCATTTATCTTACTGAGGAAATGTAACAGCAGTGTATGCGAAGATTTTGCAATGAATCTGATATCAGATGAGTGTGCGTTCTTGGTTATTATTAAAACTTATATACATAGAAAAAAAAACAACTGTTTAAAGTCGTTCGAGTTTAGACAGCAATGCTTATGACTTGAAACAAGGGCGTCCTTTCTAGGGCAGGGTGAACGACATAACGATGTCACTGACTGATACTAAACAGGTACAAATTATTCGCACTGCACTCTAGGCTGTGTTATATAATACATACATAATATAACTGTATTTGCACATGCTTTTAAGGTAGAGTGTTTCTATATATAGCCGGATCACCTGTAAAATTATCTATTAATTGCGAATAGGTACTTACTACTTGCAGTTTTCGTAATGTAGATGTAGATACCAACCCAATGGTAATAAAGCTAGTCATAAATAGATAAAGAGAATCTTGGTATAAGATAAGTACCTTAGATTTATCTGTTGAATAAATACACATATTTTTAAATTTGCAATATTGCTCATCAGCGAAAAAATTAAACTGGGAACATTCCAATATTTAAAGAGAAATTAAACAAAAAGAATTTAGATGAACTGTATAACCTTTAGACTGCCTAAATTATGACTGAGGACAATGATCCGTTAGATATACAAGAAATACCATCATCCAAGAGTTCAAACAAAAGTTGAAAGAGGACAGCTTGAGTCATACATGTTCGGCTCGGCAATACATTGACTTCGTCCAACGTAAATCTAAACTTGTAAGGTTACTTTCTTGCGTACTGTTTCACGTTAGTACTGTTTCTTCGTCGATTTTTGCCTATTTATACGAAATTGCATATTAACAAGAATATCGATTAAATCGGTACGTCATCAGAAAGTTCATTACACCCGCGCATATAAATCAAACGGTTACTTTCGAAAGTGTAGGCGGGCTATGCAGAGACGTCTCTGCCGTTTTTACTTAAAATGGAACAACTTACTGTTCTGTACGCCAAGGTCAGATGAATCATACCTGCCAACGTCTACGTTGTTAATTATTCTGATCTCAACCATTTGTGGTCATATATGTGATTGTATACATAGAATTGATTCATCGTTATTCATTATCAGATCCAGTGACAAAGTTGCAGAAGTACACAATAAAAAATGTAAGTAATTTCGAGAGTTTGGAGTAGAAAAGAGGATAGACTTGTTCTGCGGCGTTTGAGATAAGTATACTATAACCCTCACCTTTTCCCCTGCAGTTGGAACATAGGCTATACATGCTCTGAAGATTTTAACTAGATGTGGTTTCAGTACCTCTGTCTCCTTCTGAAGTAAGGCAAGGGGAATATTCCTTCCTTGCAGATCCTGCAGATTTGAAAGGCGAAAATCTGCTTAACGCCAATGCCTATATACAGGGTGATTCTCAATATATGCGATAAACTTTAAGAGCTGATTCCTGAGATTATTTTGATCATAAAAGTTCATATGAATATAAGTACAAAACGGTTTGGTTTTAAAGTTATTGAATGTTTAATAATAAATTATGAACTATGACTAACACGATATAATATCACAGTTGGTTCTTCAAAAACTATTGTGTTGAGAGGGAATTGTTTATTTGTCATTTCAATATTTGTCAGAATAGTTGTCAGAGTATTCATTCAGTTTATTGCCAGTTTCTGTTTTCTAAAATGAATTACCCGAATGTTGAGATGTGTGTTATGCATTTCGTTTACGATCTTGCCAATGGAAATTCGCTGCTGCAGAAGTTTTTATGAGAACGATACCCGAACCGTATCATCCCGCATCATTCAATATTTGCCCGTCTTCCCAACGTCTTAGTGAAAAGGGGAAATTTTAAAAAACGACGACTGATACGGGCACCCATTACAGTGAGAACTCACAAGTTGAAGAAATGGTACTAAATGAATTGAGGAACATCCTACTACAAGCACCAGAAAAATTGCGTTTGCTTTAAACATTAGTCAGCCACAGTTTGAGAATATTGAAAGATCAACTGTTGTATCCATATCACATCCAAGGGTGCAGGCACTTTTGCCGGCAGAATTTCCGCAAAGACTAGCTTTTTGTCAAGGATGCAACACAGAAATCGACACAAAATCCTGACTATTGGCTCAAATATTCTTCACCGTCAAGGCTATTTTCTCTAGAAACGCGATTATTCATTTTCATAATAATCACATATGGGCCGAAAGAAAATCCGCACGAACTAGTGAATGCCGTCATCACATCATTCTCTGTCAATGTGTGGACCGGAATTGTTGGAGATCACTTGATAGGTCCACATTTTTACCGATGCGGTTAAATGGCGAGTATACCGCAATTTTCTTGAAGAGGAGCTACTCTACTGCTGGAAGAAGTTGCGTTGCAATTAAGATTACAAATGTATTTATGCATGACGTGCTCAGCGCATTTTAGTTTAGTTGCTCGAGTTTTGGACAATACGTATCCAGATCGGTGATAGGAGGGGAGGTCCACAACCTGGCCTCCTCGGTCTCCAGACTTAAACTCTTTGGACTTTTTTCTCTGGGGTCACTTAAATCATTAGTTTATATGACTCCCATTGAAAATGTCGATGAACTGAAAATCGTATTATCGCAGCTTTTCAAGCAATTCGAAATACCCTGGTATTTTAGAACGACTCGCCAGTCAATACGATGGAGGATAGAAGCTTGTATGCAGTTGGGGGCGGTCATTTTCAACAGTTAGTATAAGTTAATTTTGTTTTACTAATTATTTTGTTAATTTATAATAAAAACATTAATTATGTTAACTTACTATTAAACATTGTACAACTTTAGAGCTAAGCGATTTTGGACATATGTTCTTATGAACTTTTATGATCAAAATAACCCCAGGAATCAGCGGTTAAAGTTTGTTGCATATATTGTGAATCGCCCTATATACCTTAGGTAGGCTACCTAGTATCCATATAGAATTAATTTTCTTTATGTGAATTTCCGTGAAATCTCAACGTGCTTCCAGTTTAATTGAATTGAATTAATGAATCAAAAGGATGACGTCGCATTTTTCCGTAAAAATATATTTTTTTATATACTTATACGGATGCAATGATTGAACCACCTTTAAATACATAACTCTAACGTTTCAATATTTACAATCTTGTAGATTAGCGTAGGTATTTATCTGTAACTGCTACGAAATACACCTTTCCTAACTAGTTTCATGTACCTAACGATATTTGAAAATGTAATTAAGTACATAGTTTTTTGGATTAGATGCTTAAAGATTCTCAAGTAGTATTTCCTCTCTACTTTATTTTCATTCACTACTCGTTCTTAAGCATGTGTTTATTTACAAAAAGAACATGTTTACAAGACGATTAATTCTATTTATGTATTGTACATACACACACACACCAGAAGCAGTGCTCTTCGTTAAAATGTTAAAACGTGTACACACTTTCAGGCACGCACATTGACGTGCGGATTACACATGACGAGTTGATGAGCGATGAACATGAAGAAGTGTATACCCACGCGGATTTCCATGGGAATGCCGCATATTCTTGGTGTGGCCGGAATTTTAATATCCATTACCTCTTTACGTATGTTAATCGATAGGAGATGCGGCTCACGTGCTGCTTTTTTCGATGTACGAAATATAAACTTCCTTTGCCAGTTTACTCTATTCTGCTTTTACGTCAACAAATTGAATAGAAGATATACTTACTATTAGTTTGACATCATTTGCAGGCTATGTAGCGTAATTTTGCGATTATTTATTACAGTTTTATAATTTAATAATTGTTTAAATGTATTTTTAATGTAATATTTTAAGGAAATAACATTTATAATAAAGTATTTCTTAACTGACACATATGTATTAGTTCGCTGATTATACGCTCCCTCTATAGTCCAGCGTCGTAAGCACATTTCTAACAGACAATTACATATTATCTTCAGCTAGTGCACGATAGATGGCGCTAAGGGATTTAATTTTTATTTTAATTGATTTTTTTTTTTTGATAATAAAAATAAATATTCAAAAAAACAATGTTAGGTATTTATACGATTAAATTTATATACCATTTCTTTTACAGAATGAATTAAGAGTTACCTCAATACGAATTGGCGATTGACAGACTGAATATTACCAAGATGACATCGAGGCTCGCGCAAATGCAGGTAATAAATAATTGACATGTAATTAGGGTATTTATGGTAATGTAAATGTACCAATATCTGCCCCTGCCCTAATTACTGACAGCTTTCCTGTATTTTTTTCCTATAATAGTTACTTTTGCTGTGTTTTAGCGTAGCTTCTGATTGAAAATAATCCCGCGAATATTTATTTTAAGTTTAAAAATCAAAATTGTTCTTCCAGTGCCGTCTTGGAATCTTAAACATTGGCATCATTCTATCCCTTTAAAGTACCAGTAATCAGTAATTGGGACTTCAACTTATTCACTTGTATCACATAAATTAAATTTTCGTCTCATAAATGATAAATGATGTGATGATAATTATGTTTATAGCTTCAGTGTAAAACCGTATTCTAAGAAAACAAAAACAACAAAAAAGTCACAATATTTTGTTGTTGATATTTATTCGTAATTTTTTAATTATTGTGTGCTTACGTTTGCAAATTATACAATAATTAACCGGAATTAATTTATCATTAAATTATCGTATATTAATTGGAAATTCTAGAAGCAATTTTTCCCATTTCAATAACATTATCAAAAAAAAACCACATATTACAAACATCAGCTGTTTTACACTATAATCTTTATTAGAATTTAATACACATTTTTGATGATGGTACTTACTACTTATCTGTTTATTAAACATTCGTGTTTTTTGTGACTGTTTGTACGATTAAATTGCCATTTATTATGCCGTTAATAAATGAAATCCTAGTATATAAATTACAGTTATCAATCTTATCGGTATTTTCAACGAGGTCATTCAATATTGCACTATTATAAGTTCTTTGGTTACAGGCATTAAGATAATGTTTATTTTTAACCATACAGCCCATCATAGTCGTCATATGAAGTTAAAATCACAATAATTGAAATAATTTACGCTAGGCTGTTGACAGTATATGCTCTTGTGTCGCGCAAATTAACATTCATATGATTTATTATTAGGACGAGGAGGAAACTTAATTGCTTCTAATTGCTTAAGTTAGGTGTAGATTTTAGATGATACTTGCTAAATGAGTATAATACTTCATAATTATAATACATACACGGAAACTCGCATGCAACTCTTAAAACGTTCAAAACTATTTTACCTAAATATATTTGAAAATGCTAAAGTTGCTGATGTAAGAATCAAAACGTAAAGCCGTATCCATATGTGGATGGATGTGAAGAGCAATCGTTTCTGTGAGTATTTACCTAAATAGGTGAGTAGTTAAATGGCGTAATTCTTATCCAGATCATCATAGATCAAAACTTTAAACGATTCTTATTTATGAGACAGTAAACACTTAAAGCAGTTTAAGTAGCTAATTGAAGTAGGTGATAGCAATCGATGATCCCGTTCAAATTGCAATCTGCGCTTGAAAGTGAGATTCGGTATTTAAATACAGAAGTATACTTCAACAGTATCATATTTTTATAATGTTAAAAAGAAGACGTCATTATAAAATTTAATATACAGGGTATTCCACGTAACTGGTTCATTAAAAGTTTATGATGTTCTATTATTTACTTATATTTGAGATTTTGGCACCAGTATCTGTTCGATTGGAACTATAAATGCAAAATACCTTAACCAAAATATCACTTCCGGTTGGCCGGAAATGGATGTCAACTTTCTATTTTAAATAGAATGATATAATTTTTTATTCATTTTTGGATTCTACAACTATAAATACGTCGGTTTTCATTAGCTATTCCTATAGCTACATGTTGCCGTTTTTGAGTTATTTAAGTTTTTCTCTTTTTTTAGTCATGATCATTGCATCATTGAGAAATTAATATCTCGGTTAATATTGCAAGTAGAGACTCCAAATTTGCTATGTTATGAATGTAGATATCACTCTAAGAAACGGTAAGCACACTTTACATTCTAACATACAGGGTGTTCAAAACTGAGGAACAAAGTGACATATTTTCAAATGCAGAAAACTATTTCTTTTAAATAGGACACCCTGTATTTTAATTCGGAATTAGGAAGTAAATATCATACCCTATCGCGTTGTATGAGCATTCCCTATACCTATCTTTAATAGATTTTGAGATATGAACGACTTTTTGTTAAACAGACTAAGTATTTTTTTTTTAAATGGAACACCCTGTATTTTAATTCGGAATTAAGAAGTACATATCATCCCCTATCACTTCATATCAGCATTCCCTATACCTATCTTTAATAGATTTTGAGATATGAACGACTTGTTGTTAAACAGACTAAGTAGCCCTATCTTTGCGTGTTTGTAGCTGGCTCTGAATAGGATTAATGTCAAATTCATTGACTAACCAAAAGTGTTTATGTATATCATTGTAATTACACTTTCGTACAACACAATATTAATAGAAATGACTATTCGAACAGATCTTCTTGTATGGTTATTCAAAAATAATACATGAATTTGACGTGAATCCATAAAATGCGCTTCTGGTGGACTATCCAAAAAGGCTCTAGCGGCGATTTTCATCTTCACAACTTTAACCTCAAATATTTCGGAAACGGTTAGAGATATCGGATCGCGCTTTTCACCATTCGATTCGCCGTCAAAATGCGCGTCTGATGGATCATATTGAAGGCTCTAGCGTCGTTTTAATTTTTTCAAAATTTTGACCTCAAATATCTCGGAAACGGGTAGAGATATCGAAGCGCGCTCCTCGCCATTCGATTCCCCGTCGGAAGGCGCTTCTAAGGCCGGGCGCAAGTTGACGTCGCAGTATGACGCAGGGTGAGGCAGGGTGATGCAGGGTGACGCAGATTCTCAAAACTCTCCGCAGGGAGAGCGAAAGTTGAAGGCGCAGTTCTGTCGCGCGTGCGATCTGTAACGCATTAATTTTGAATCGAGGAATGTGTGCGATGACTGCAATATACAATTATTATAATTACTAAGTTCAGAATCTGATTCCGAAGATTTATTGAAGACGAGATGTCTGCAATATTATCCCATAAAAAACTTCCGAAAAGCAGTTATTTATAAGAAAAGAAAGACTCACGGAGAATTTGTCCTTAAGAATGAATTTTCTAATGAAAAATATAAGAACTATTATCGTGTAACTCGTGAACAGTTTTCTGAACTACATTGATTTATTAAGGAGTCAATATATGCAGAAGGATGTATGCGTCAAGACCTATCGAAACTGAAGAAAAACTAGCCATATTTTTAAGGTAAGATGTTTATTAATTTTCTACAACTTAAACAAATGTATTTCAACGAGCAGAAAATTCGTTTATGAAGTTAACTAAAGTAACCCTTTCTTCTTGATCTTCTTTTGAACTATTCTGGGTAGTGGTAAAGTGTTCATGTGAAGAATGTGAAGAATTCTCGGAACAAGTTAGTGGTGTAGAAGGAGAGCTTTGAAAGGTACGGTAGCGATCGTACTGGTAAAATTGGGGCGTTTCTTGTATATTTGTTTGCGGATATTCAATAATTCGCTTCCATATCTGTCACAGTTTTGTATATAGAATTTCTGACAGTATATTGTGATGAGAGCGGCATTCTTTTTGTGGTTTCATACATACACATAAAGAAATGGTACAAAGGATCGTTTGGTGGTTGGATTTTATTTAATAAAACCGATCTTTCCGCTGCTCTTTCGGCCGCTCTTTTTTCCCGGTTTTCTATGGACTTCTTAAGTAAAATAGACACATTGTCTTTCTTTTTGATCTGCTTTGGGTGTCCGTGTGCTTTCATTTGAAGTCCCAGGAGGCTGACAGGAGTCTCTTGCGTTTGTCTTTTCAAAGTGTTTCTTTTGACGTTCCTAATGTGGATGTCTCAGGTGTACCACTCTCATCCAAACTCTCTTCGCTTCCAGGTTCAACCACACTTTCTGTTTTCCTGAAATCTTGGCTTTCGAGTTCTTCGATAACTTTCTTTCGTAATTTCTTCATCGCACTCGTCATTAAAATTTGTTCTCTTGCTCTGTTAGCCATATAAGGCTGAAGAAACCCCATTTCTGTTTGAAATTTCCACCGTTTTATGGTACTGTGCTGCAGACCCACTTTTCATACACTGTTTCTGCCTCCTGAGCGCATCCTCAGAGAATGTCTCAATTTTCCCATTTGTTTTCGCCTTCTGAACCTACAACAAAGTTTCACCTACAATTATGCATTTTCTTCATTTCAAATGTAAGTTTGGAGTAAATTCAATAAAATAATGTTATATCCAACGAAATTTGATATAATTTTGAAGAATATGACATGTAAACTTCATCTTACACACACGTTTATGTATATGTTTATGTTGTAGGTACCTAGCCTCCGGAAACAGCTTTAAGAGTATCGGTTACAGCTATGAATGAGTGATCGAACAGTATCAAACATTATAAAAGAAGTAGCAGAAGCTATTTGGAAGTGTATGCAACCGCTTTATATGAGGGAACCGACAACAGAACAGTGGTTGGCAACTGCTCATGGCTTTGAGGAAAAATGGCAATTCCCACATTGCGTCGGAGCGATTGATGGGAAACATATAACAATAAAAAAACCAGAGAAAAGCGGATCTTCGTTTTTTAATTATAAGCATACTTTTTCCATTGTATTGATGGCCGTTGTCGATTCAGACTACCAATTTATTACTATAGATGTGGGGTCAATGGGAAGATTCAGCGACGGAAATACTTTGCTAACAGTGTTTTAGCAAAAAAATGCAGAATCATACGTTGCATCTTCCACCGGCTACTCTGATTCCTACAATTGTTGATCCGATTCCATATGTTTTTGTAGGAGACGAAGCGTTTCCTTTATCTGAAAATTTGATGCGGCCATGTCCAAAGCTAGTGTTACTGATAAGTATGAAAACAAAATGTTTTAATTACAGACTTTCGCGAACTAGACAAACTGTGGAATGCGCTTTTGGTATTTTGGCTTCGCGGTTTCGTGTTTTCCGTTCACCTTTGAATGTAAAGTTAGCACTGTGGTGAAAATTATAAAAGCATCTTGTGTACTTCACACTATTTGAAAAATTCTCCAATTTTGCAAACTGAGATGACATCACCGAACGGGATGTACCACAATACCAATTACGTCCACTGCATCAAACCAATGTCCGAAGTAGAGCTCAAACTTTTCTCATTCGTCAAAATTTCACGGATTACTTTAATTCACCTGTAGGATCAGTTCCTTGGCAGAGAGATTGCGTGTTGAGAGAAAGTACTGAGGGTACGTATAAGAATGTGGTGCAAATCAAACAATTGTCAAAACAACGATCGCCTGAACTTAAAAAAGAATGCGTCTGCTTTACAATAAATATAAATGGATGAAATGATTGTATACTATATTCAGTAATAAATGATTATGTTTACAATGTTAACTAAAAAACTTAATACTGTAAATAAATAACTTACAAAAACTTACCAGATTGAAGTCCAATCTCTTTCGCAATCTGATCCCAAATCTGTAACTTTAATTTGGTTTTGAGAAAATTTACATGGGAAGTGTCATATAACACTGTTCTCCCTCGCACTGCCTCGATAAGTTTTTCCTCCATCGTGGCAAAAGGAAGATCAGATCTTATTAGCTACGTAAAACTGCGGCACGAGCACAAACCCTCGCAGGCTCACGGCGTGCAGAAAATGCGTCACTTCACCCTGCGTATGAATCTTCGCTGGTGCATTTATTCCTATGCTTCACAGAAACTCACGGCGAGTCACCTCACCTCACCTCACTTTACTGCGTGTCAACTTGCGCCCGGCCTAAAGGTCACCTCGCGGTCGTTTTCAAGTTTCAAACTTTGAACGCCCAGATCTCGAGAACGGTAATAGCTAGAGGGACGCGCGCGGCGCCGTTCGATTCTGCTCGAGGAGACGCTTCTTTTGACCTATAATATGTTGGGCTATCTCGACGTTAGGCTATTTTTCGGCGATTTTTGCTTAAATTTTCCATAAAAATTCGGTTTTTGCTCATATCTCCGGACCGAGACCGCTAGCGCCACGGCGCTTACAAATATGGAATCCTCGTCGAAATACGCGTTCGACAGTATATAATATGTTAGGGTTGCGGCGCCTTCGAGTGGCCCGAAATCGCAGGTAGGTATACCAAAATGCATGCATGTGTATTTATGTATAACATTTGTTTCGAATGGAGGAATTCATTTTAGCAAAAACTGCTTACTAAGTAAAATTATTCGGAGTTTCTTTGAAAAATAAATGGGTAAAATTATTGCCCATTTCATGAAATTTATTTAGAATTTGTTTCTTATTTTTATTTAAATTAAAGTTGATATCTTAATGGCGTAAAACATAAAGAATATTGTTTATTAATCATGAAGACAATGCGGACACGCGGAAAATTAAAATATTGATACGAAATTAATAATTACAGATCGATTAGATTAAAAAAAAAAAACATAATTGAGCAAAGCTGTAAAGACGTATACCGAAAATAAATTATTCCGTTCGTGTACAATATTATATTGGCGGTAATTCGAAAAAATAATGTGTTAACCAAAGTAAGCCGGTATAATATCAAAGGTGCCGCGTATGTATACATCTTCGACATATATGTAAATCTGATGAGTATAATCGAGTTAATATATTCAACTTACCAAGCAGTAAAAAGCTAAAAACATTATTCATGTATATCTTGCGTTTTTTCTTGCACTTTCTTGCATTTTTTTCCCAAATGTGCACTAAATAACACCGTAAACAAAAAACAGCTTGCTTTTTGCTAAAAATATAAATTTAACTTATTTCATGTTTATTAGCACACATGGTAGAATTTTAACAATACTGTTTGGAAAAAGTGTTTTTCTATTTTGCGTTCATAAAAACGCAATTGTAACACGCTTTTGCGTATCGAAAAGTGCTTCATTGTGATACGCCTTTTTTCATTTCTATAAGTTGGCTGTATTGAATACATTATGACAGAAAGCAAAATTGACGTTTAATGCATGTAAATTGTAAATACTTTAATCTTAATAAAATTCTATACAAATTTAGTTTACATTGTTATTGTTATGAAACGTGGAATACTGTATACATTTACACTGACGGAACAAGTATCTTGAGCATGTATTGTTATGCCAGGCAAATTCTTCGTAACAAAGTTTTGCTGAGTTATGTTATTGGCTTTAATGGTAGACTCTTGTGATTAGAAATCATTCGATGAATAACTCTAGAATGACCAGATGTACTTGGCCCTGATAAGTTGTGCGCTACAGCCACTTTACTTTTCATAGATGTTTCGATGTAACCCTCAGCTACCGCAGATGACTTCCATCCACCATGACGTTTATAGTCAGCAAATCACTGCCTGGCTGCTAAGTGTGTAGCACTAGAACGTCTGAAGCAATGTCCAGTATAAAAGCTCTGAATTGGGCAATTTAGAAAATCAGCTATTAATTTAGGCATTTTGCCAATCGTATTAATTCCAATCGGGCACGATATACAATAACCATTGCGATATGTAAGGAAGAATCTTGAATGATTAATATTTTTTGGTTAATATATTTTTTAATTAAAGTAATCCATCTTTCATTCGTAATTGCAAAAACTCTTACGATATTATTTTTTGTTTTAGGTACTGTCACCAAAATAATATCACTCTTAAATTCTAAATCATGTATGAACATATTTGTTAATTCATCTCGTCTACAGGCACCTGTGTAAACCCATTATTAAAACGATCTAAAATTAAATCCATTACATAAAAATTACATTTTGCAAATAATATCGTACCTTTATTGCTAAATACAATGCGTCAGAACCTTCTTCTATAAATTTATTAATATCTTCAATGCATAAAATTTTAGATTTCTTAGCCTCGTATCCCTCAGAGAATCGTTTTAAATAGGCTTGTAATTTAATATATTTTGATATGTCTGTATTTTTATAAATGGAAAAGCAAGAACGAAGCATGGAATACATAGACCATAAGGTAGAAGATTTCTTATTTTTACCTTGTAATTCAAAATATGCCAATAAAATGTTTTCAAGATATTGTGTTGACATTATTCTGTACAGCCCATAGTTCAAATTGATGTAGCATTTTTCATATACTGCTTTTGATTTTTTCGGTAATAAATTTATGACGGCGTTATCCGCAATTTCACGCAGTTGTGGTGGCATACAAGATAAATTGTCTCAGTATCACTCATTTTTTACAGTTTACAGAGACTATATTATGAAATATATGTTTAAACAATTTAAATAGCCGAATTTGAATTTTTGAATTCGTCAAATGTCAATCGTATGTCAATGTGACCAACTTCATATAAAAATAAAACTCAACATTTTTAATGAGATTTTTATTAAGTATTTATTATCAATTATAATGCAAAATAGAAAAAATAGTATAAGGACTCGTTTCATAAGGCTTTTTGTCGCACTCGTTCATTAGAAACTCGCCTGCGGCTCGGTTTTCTAAAGCTTGAACTCGTGCGACAAAATTCATGGCTTATGAATACTCGTACTTTAATAAGCTATATTAAATCTTTTACTCTAAAAGGATTATAATATTCCACAAATTATTATTGCTACTTGCAACTTACAGAGAATGCAGAATTTTAAACACATGTTATTAGAAAAATGAAAGAATTATTTAAGGTTTTAAAATTAAAATTAGTGACTGCTATACCCGTTGCAACTTATTAATCATTTTCTTGTGGAGTTCAACAAATTAAATTGCTGTTTCACGAACTTGTGTTGCAAATATTAA
The DNA here is from genome assembly GCA_004143645.1 of Protaetia brevitarsis. Taxonomy (NCBI): domain Eukaryota; kingdom Metazoa; phylum Arthropoda; class Insecta; order Coleoptera; family Scarabaeidae; genus Protaetia; species Protaetia brevitarsis. The sequence continues at coordinate 1,282,382 of RXPK01000039.1, forward strand.
TGAAGCATTTACTTGTGTTAGAAAAGAAGAACTTGCCTTAACAATTATTTACAATGTTGTTGCGTTTATATACATAACAAATATTGTAAGAAAGCATATCGTTCGTCAATCTCAGTTAGTGCTGAAATATTTTTGCATTTGATACTTCTAATACTTTCTCATTACTATTACCTGGAGCTGTGCTACATAAAGACAGTTTGTAAACAGACCAAGTGTTCGACATAGTTCAAGAAAATAAAACGACATTAGATTACATAGGCCATAGCTAAAATGTATTTCTTGAATATACAATAAACGCAGGTTTAATAATATAAATATCTTTGCGAACTTAATTGATTTAAGAATTTTGTAAATAACCTTAAAACTATTTTTGGTAATTTTTTAATACATAGAAGAAACCTTGATAGTAATACAATATTTAAGAATAATACTAAACAAAAATAATAGTTAATACATCAATAATAGCGTAATCAATACATCTATGAAAATCACATTTTTCCGAACCTAAGTCTAATGCTGAAGTAATACTTGCGACCATAAATCGAATTAAGTAACTAATATCAAAGAAGCACTAATAAGCAATATGATTTTAAAATCCAATCTCCATATGCTTTCTTAAAAAAGAATTACCTCTACATAACATCAAACAAGTTAAATACATATATATTTCTAAATTTTTAAAAACGAAATTTTGTAGATAAATTCATTGTAAGAATAACTTTGGGATGTCTACAAAGATAAGGCAAAATACGTGTCAGTAATTACTAATTGAATGCCTCGTTCCTAAGAATGGACTTACTCATACAATTGCAGATAATTAATAATCTTGATGAACTTACTACGAATAAGTTAGTATAAATAAACAAGCGGTATTTGTGTCAGGTTTTACTAGAAGACGTGTTGCACACGTGTTTGTCACATATTTCGTATAGTATACAAGCAGATACTAGCCCATACATCTCCTTTAAAATAAATATTTGATATAATACATTTTTCCTGCTACGAAACACAAGGTAGCAAGATAGGTATAATAAATATATGCAGGAAGGATTAGCAGGAATGCTAATAAAGTAGTTTATCGAATTATTTACATCGTAACTAGACAAATGTATACAACTACTACATAACCTGACCATATAAGTATAACCTATTTTTTTTTTGATTTATCGCTTGTAAAATTCTAGTTACCACGAGTAAATTTGTAAAGTTAATATTGTCATACAACGATTGTGGTTCGTAGGACAATCCCAGCATCATACCACCAGTGCTTGCGTCAATAACACGTAAGGATTATGAATCACCAACCGCATGTTATTGCATATAGAGCAGCATAACAGCAAAACTAAATGAAATTTTGCATTTATATAATAATGATTAGTGTTTTTTTTTAAAAAAAAACTTCTGATATGTTTGTATACGTAATTGTGTTTGATTATCAGTTATATTCTAAAACAGCTTAATTTTATGCCCACTTATATCGGTTAATAAGATAGCGTAAATCGTTTTCTGTGGGTTATGTTTGTATATAAATTTAATAGCAATGATTAAATTAATAATATACACATGCAGTTGATATTGAATAATGGATAACGTATAGGATTATTGAATGAGCGCATTGAGATTGTATTTTAAAATGTCTATTTATCTTAAAAACGATTCAGTTAGTAATTATTTTAATCTTGAATTAAACAATCTGTGCATTATATTTATGCATTATCAACTGTCATTAATTTACTTGAAAGGAAGGTACACAGAGATTCAAAATGATTGTCAAATCCGCTCCTATAGATAGTAACAGGGTATAGGTATATAGGGCCGCGTGTTTGTAATGAAGGTTTGAACTAAGTCAGTGTTGGAACATAAGAAAGTAAACGGATCTGTCATAAATAAGGAAAACGTAACCTATATTTGAACTCGCATTATATAAACGACTATGGATTGGTGTTTCTGCTTGTAAAAATGAAATGTAATTAATTTAACTTTACTAAATTATGATTTTACAATTCAGTACTAACTGGTGTTTAACTAAATTTATTTATTACTTTAAATTATAACATACAATTAGTATAATTATTAAGTGACAAAACTGCATCTCTCAGTTCTTCTATGGTATGCATGCGGTTTCTATAGATCCTATTTTTAGATAGCCGAACATGAAGTAATCTAATGGGGTTAGATCAGGCGATCTTGGTGGCCATCTTTGTGCTCTAACGAACCTGTCAGCAAAAAACTGTTGAAGATATTGGCAGGTTTGTCGAGCAGTATGTGCTGGAGCATTATCGTGCTGAAAATAACCTGGTTCAAGCTCATTTTCTTGTAATTCTGCAATAAACAATTCCAACATCTGTTGGTAACGTTGGCTGTTACAGTTTCCTCGAGAAAATTGGCCCTATATTCGTTGCCTGGACATAGCTAACCAAAACTCCAACCTTTACGGGATGCAATTGCGTTTCTAGAAATTCGTGTGGATTTTCTGCAGACCAGATATAATAGTTTTGTGAATTGATATAGCCTGTTAGATAAAATCAGGCTTCATCGAAGAAAAATGATTTGTTTAGCAATTCATTGTCCATTAAATTATTATTAACCAATAACAATTTTCCAATCGCCTATCGTAATCTAATGGTAATAATTCCTGTACCGTAGAAACTTTATAGGGATGAAAATGTAACTTTCTTTTGACAGCTCCTTGCGCTGAAGTGTATGATAAGCCTATAAAATTATAAAATGTAATAAACTATTTCACTTAATGTTAATATTGATTTTTTACCTGTTTGTTGAGCTATTACCACAGATAAATTCCCTTATTTTCTTACAGTATTCAGAAATACTATTGTTGGTGATATTAGATGTAAATATAAACGATTTGAAAAAAAATATAAGATAAATAATCGAAAGATACTACAAGACGCACGCCAATGTCGCTAAATGTCAAGAAAATTCATTTAATGTATGAAATTTGTATGTAGCTAACTTCGCTCATTAAATTGGTAATAAGTATAGATAAATTTTTCCGGAAAACAGTTTTTTTCTTACGACAATCATTTTGAATCACATGGTATTTTTACTTCCGATTTTATTTGTGTATTTGTATCGAAGATGGTTCAATTAATAGTGAATTAAAGAAGAAATTTGTAGAAATACTCTAGACTACTTCCTTGTAAATGCTTCTGCATTTGAGAACAAAAAAATAACAAAATAACGCGTAACAATAAAGCAAACAACAACAAAGAACCACTATTAATGAAAATTCGATTATAATAGGGAGATTAGCAAAGACAAGTTTGACACTTCTGGATCTGAAACGCTGTTGCTTTGATAACTGTGAAACCATCACAGCCCACTGCAATAAATGTACTAAAATTTTCATAACCGAGTAAATAATTGTTAATATCTTGAAAACGACTAGGAATAGGTAAATGCATCCATTATATCTATCGACGGAGAATTTATTTCTGCATTGAATGATATAATTAGGAATATAATTTACATTTGAAAAAAAATGAATTTTCTAAGGTTAAATGTATCCGAATTGACAATCGATTTATGAACACTCTGTATACAATTTAGTAGTTCTTTTGACAGAATTTGGTACGGACAACTATTTTTCTTGGGTACTAGTAAAATGACATCATTATCTTTAACGGTTTGCAAAATATGGTATGTTTTCGAAAGAGATGAAAACGTCAAAATTATAACAAAATCGTAAATATCTCAAAAACGGTTGAAGTTAGGGATAGAGAACTTTAGTGAAAATTGTATTCAAATAATCTGTAGAATTCATTGAGGTAAGAAAAAACATATGATTCCATTTAAAATAAGAAAATTGTTATCCACTTCCGGTGTAATGGAACGTTTCCGGAAATTAAAAATATTTTCACGCGATTCTTTAGGTGGGGTTTTGTTGTTAAATTTTTTGTCGCATTAGTCTAGCTGCAATAGATCGCGAGAAAAAGATAGTGGACGAGTGGTCTGAAACAGCTTGTATATGACATTAGTTGTTAAAAATAAATATTTTTACTTGTCATTGTCCATATTAAAAGTAATAAAGTAGTTGAGCCCCATTACACAAATACGTGTCAAATATTTTTCGATGTTCTACATTATTCCTAGCAAATTTTATCAAAATCGGAAAGATCAACTTGGATGGATGCCTTTCCTTGCAAATGCAATTTTTACTTGCATTTCGCGCGATCCAAGGAATAGCACATGTGCTATTTTTATTACAGCAATTTTTATTGCACACGAGAAAAATTGCGAACTGCAAAGCAGCCTTGAGTTACAATGACTCAATTTGATAAAATTCACATAAACCAGAATAAATATAGTGGTTCCTAAAGTCAGTTCTTGGTATATACAATCGCATGACCGTGTTTATCCTGCACAAATAAACGTGATTGTGCAGTTGCAATTTCAATAATAAAGTATGTGAAATGTATACATCAGTTTCTTTGTTGTATCTACATTAACATAGCTGACAAGGAGAGCCCGCCAAATGTTAAACTCAAATTTGGTGCCGGTTTTTTCCAGTTGATAGTGGGAATCCCTTGGACTACTTTTGTAAAATATTAGACAGAGATGACGAGACATTAATTCTTTAGAGTCTAACATAGTTTTACATCGCGTATAAGTACCTACTCAACTAGCTTACAAGCCCGTAATAGCGTAGTGGTAAAGCCCCTGAAATTTGCACATATTGTTGGTTGAAAATATGCAGTTCCTTGTATGTATGTATGTATGTAAGTAAAAGGGTGGTGTTACACTGCGACCTAAAAGATCTATTGTGTCCCGTATTCTTGCTGCTTTACAGCTGGCCTTCCAGTCCTATTCCTTTTAGAAAGTGTAGGATATCAGAGGGCCCCAGTCTAGGTAAGTCTCCCTCTTCGATTTCACATGCTCCCAGGTGAAATGCCCTTGAGTTGCACAGTGCTATGCAGTTCCTTGCAACAATTGTCATACGAAAACGTTCTTTTCAGTTTTCACTGTGTTAATTATGCAAACATTAACAAAATTGTTTGAGTATTAGCCAAATTTAGAAATATTACTGCTGTTGAGCTGCTAAAAACCTAAAAAATGGAAATATGTAATTCAATGAAATAATATTTGGAAAAGTTGTGATTTTCTTTTTTTTTTTTTTATCTTTACAAAAAATTGCACATAGCCTCAGAATTGAATTCTAAGCAACTTTTTCAAATAACTTTTTTGGATATCTTGTCATCTAACCTCACTTTTTGGAAATCGATGGCATATTTTTTAAATTTACCGCCATACTAGTGATCGCGTGACGTGTGTCAAAATAAATTTTGGGGTTTTTATAGATGCACAACCTATACCCCCAAGAAAAATTTGGAATATTTTAATAATAATAAAAAAAAGTATGTTGCAATATTTATGCCGGTCACTGTATATCAGTAATTAATAACATTTAATTTAAATTCGGTTTAACCCTGGTAGTTTAAAATTTGGTGGGTTCTCCTTGTGAACTGTTAGAGAAAGCTAAACGACGTTTTAAAAGTGAATAAGCTTGGGATCAAATGATATACAGGGTGTATCAGATATAGAGGTAAATATAATAATATGTAGCAGCTGTAATCATATACAATCAAAAAGTCTTAATGCACAGGGGGTCTATCTGTAAGCATTAACGAGAAAAAAACATATTTTATAAATGGCGTGGGCTGGATCCGCACCTGTGCCCAACCTAAATGCTGTCCAGAGTATACCACTACATACCACTATCATTCAGCCATTACCGCTGTTAGTTTTGTGTGGATCGCCGCTTGGAGTGCAAGCCACTTCGAACATTTTATTTAAATTCTTCCCGTCTCGAAAAAACGATTCTTTTCAGGACCATCATGATTTCATATAAAGAAAATCGAAGCAAAAGCGCGGGAATGTATAGATTCATTTTCGCGCGATATCATAGTAAAAAGGCGTGTTTGCAAATTTTCTGTACTTATCTACATTTATTTCTGTGTAATTCGATTCAATTCATTTTGCGTTATATGATTAAATAAATCCAAAAGAAATAACTCAGATTCATGTGGTACCGTTTATTAACAACTAACTCTCGAATCGACAAAGCAAAAGAAAAATATTTACGTTTTTTATAACTACTGAAGTCGCATATCCGGTGAAACTCGAACGTCTTATCAGGATATTAAAAATAATACTTTGTAGACTTACCTAGAATGCTCTTAACAAATAAGGAATGTTTATTTTATAAAAAGAAGAAATTTAAAATTCCTCAGTTTTGCTATTTTTACAAGGGCCTTTATTTATTCAGAATGACGTTAAATGAACTTACGGCATACTATTAAGCATAATACTAAATGAGTGCAATGTATTTATACACAACACCAGGTTTAGCGGGTGCTTAACATGACGTTTTCTTGCATCAGGCCCGGCTCTGAATTTTTTTTATTCTTTAATGATGAAATCCGGTTTCGGTGGGTTTGTGCTTTACATATCGTGTAGTTAACACCCAAGCAAAATTTACTTTTTTATTTGATACACCCTGTATATACGGATGGCACGAAAATGTCATCAGAGATAGAATACCCTCGAAACAAACCAAATATTTTAGACGCGTATTTTTTTAAAAAACTGTGGGAATGCGTAAATAATTTTATAAAGGATATGTTAATAACTTGGTCACTCACAGAAAAAGTTGGGAGCAAGCAAAACGTGAAAGTGCGGGCAATGATTTTATTTTGTTACTTCTTACTTCTATTTGATTGATTTGGTAAACTCAATAGGTTCACTTAAACAATAAGTTTTATTCAATTAATAAATTGATCATTATTAAGGCATTTAGGATAAGGCTAACCAAAATGCAAATAATTCCATACAAATTAGGACTGGTCAGATAAAACTGCCCTTATGGAAGTAGTTCGTTATCATGCTATTTCAAACGATCGTTTAATAACAGTCACAAAACGACTTGAATTGAATATGTAGTATTTCATTTGCACGGTTGCACACAACGTATCGTATAATCACCAGACCGAAAAATTAGCGGTTGACATCTGCATGCAAGCATAGCTGCACATCGACATTCTTCCCAGATCCATCCTTGCGTGTATTCTAATTTCTGTTCTAGTTGATTCTGAAAGAATTTTTCGCATAAGTAATTATGGTATACCTTAAGTCAGTGCTTTGTACGATAATTTTAAAACATAGAGGATGATTCTGAATATATGCCTGTAAACTGTCATTTATATTTCTTATATTATGGATAATTGTATACAAAGTTAGTTATTTTGTGCATCTTGACATTCTTATAGTTTTTAATCCATGAACTATTTCTTGTAATTTTTTATATTAAGATTAATATTCTGGCGCTCGCATTGTGACATTCACACCGCCAAATTATTTCAGCTACACAGAGATTCAAAATGATTGTCAATTCCGCTCCTATAGATAGTAACACGATGTAGGTATATGCCGCGTGTTTGTAATGAAGGTTTGAACGAAGTCAGTGTTGGAACATAAGAAAGTAAACGGATCCATCATAAATAAGGAAAACGTAACCTATATTTCAACACGCATTATATAAACGACTATGGATTGGTGTTTTTGCTTGTAAAAATGAAATGTAATTAATTTAACTTTACTAAATTATGATTTTACAATTCAGTACTAACTGGTGTTTAACTAAATTTATTCATGACTTTAAATTATAACATACAATTAGTATAATTATTAAGTGACAAAACTGCATCTCTCAGTTCTTCTATAGTATGCATGCGGTTTCTATAGATCCTATTTTTTAGATAGCCGAACATGAAGTAATCTAATGGGGTTAGATTAGGCGATCTTGGTGGCCATCTTTGTGCTCTAACGACCCTGTCAGCAAAAAACTGTTAAAGATATTGGCAGATTTGTCGAGCAGTATGTGCTGGAGCATTATTGTGCTGAAAATAACCTGCTTCAAGCTCATTTTCTTGTAACTCTGCAATAAACAATTCCAACATCTGTTGGTAACGTTGGACTGTTACAGTTTCCTCGAAGAAAATTGGCCCTATTATTCGTTGCCTGGACATAGCTAACCAAAACTCCAACTTTTACGGGATGCAATTGCGTTTCTCGAAGTTCTTGTGGGTTTTCTGCAGACCAGATACGATTGTTTTGTGAATTTATATAGCCTGTTAGATAAAACCAGGCGTCATCCGAGAAAAATGATTTGTTTAGCAAGTCATCGTCCCTTAAATTGTTATTAAACCAATGACAATATTCCAATCGCCTATCGTGATCTAATGGTAATAATGCCTGTACCGTAGAAACTTTATCGGGATGAAAATGCAACTTTCTTTTGACAGCTCGTTGTGCTGAAGTGTATGATAAGCCTATAAAATTATAAAATGTAATAAACTATTTCACTTAATGTTAATATTCTTTTTTACCTGTTTGTTGAGCTATTACCACAGATAAATTCCCTTATTTTCTTACAGTATTCAAAAATACTATTGTTGATGATATTAGATGTAAATATAAACGATTTGAAAAAAATTATAAGATAAATAATCGAAAGATACTACAACACGTACGCCAATATCGCTAAATGTCAAGAAAATTCATGTAATGTATGAAATTTGTATGTAGCTAACTTCGCTCATTAAATTGGTAATAAGTAGGTATAGATAAATTTTTCCGGAAAACAGTTTTTTTCTTACGACAATCATTTTGAATCACATGGTATATACAAGGTGAGTTTTTTATCTTGAGACAACGGAATATCTCTAAAACACTGCATCAATTCAAAAAAATATCTTAATAAGATTTGTTATAATGTAGGTGGCTCACTGAATGGTGTCAAACTCGATCTCCCACCTCACCTCCCTCAGAGTGGGAGGGGGGACAACTTTGAAATCTTAAATGGGAACCCCCATTTTGTATTGCAGATTCGGATCCAGACCTTGTTAATGAATGCCGGCAAATTATTATTATTCATCTGAATTTTGAATTGGCAGCTTACACGTCCCCTCAATTTCAATATTTCATCAAGTATAGTACTGAGCAGTCGTCATCGTATCCGATGAGTTACTAAATATTGATTGTTTATAGTTTATTTTAGTGCAACACAACATGAATGGACAGATACATCTGAGAACGCCGCCAATGCGTGGAATATCGCGAAAACACAGCTGCGTTGTGGTCCGTGTCGAAGAAACAGGTTTTGTATATGTGCCTCAACGCTATCCATTAAAATATTTTGCCTGATTTACAGACGCATGCAGTTTTTATGAATGGATGGTATGAATAAGCGTATCTGGTGATTTCCACTATAGTATTTATACGGGTAATCGATCATTTTTTTTTATCGACACCCGTATGTGCGTGTATTCGTTTGGAACAAAGAGTTCCTTAAGGGCGGATTATAAATAAATAAATTCTTAAATTAACTTAAAGTCTACTTGAATATAGAATAGAAATCTTTTATATTCTGATGTGTGGTAGCTACACAATGACATTAATCAATTATTAATTTAAAACATAGTAGGTGTAACTATGAGAACACCACACACAGTCCAAATTTTCCTTTCCTTCACCTTCACTAAGTGTTTAATCATGCACAAATGTCTCGATACGTTGGGCAACATTTACACACAAAAAAAAAACAATTGATCCGTAACTAAACGCAACCACCCACTCATACCTACGAATATTTTATACCTTCATCATCTTATTCGTAAGCCCACCCACGGGAATTTATTATTATTCACAAACACCAACTGTCACCATTCCCGCGCGCTAACCACCCATAATTCCGAAAGTAATATTATAATATACACTTATATATATTTCCGAAAGTTCGAAGATCTAAAACCCACAATTATATCGTCACCGATTCCTGATTTAATCGGATAAAAGAAGTTCTCGTCTAGTATTTAAAGTAGAGGTATCTATTATACCTCCAATTATTTGATATTTTTATCGTGTATCCCCTTGTCGTATATAATTATTGTATGTAACGGTTTACCTTGCGTTACCAGGCGACCGTGTGGTTCAAGTAACCACGCATGTCCTTATCTGAATGCCATCTGTTCAAATAGAAACAATAAATTCAGTCGTTGGATATTCACCTGATCTAATATCGCGTGGGTTCTTATTCTGCATGGCGATTTACGCGTTCGGATTGATGTAAAATTAGATTTATTCCCTAATTTGGCGTTTCCCCGGCTCTGAGATTTACCAAAATGTCTCGTAAATTTTAGTTAATCCGGTCATATGGAGCGTTCTTTTACAAATCTATCATCTGTAGTGTCGTTTTCGCGTTTCGAAAGGGCGTGGATCGCTAAACACTTTAAAACTTCGTTTGATAATGATGTATGTATTGCATATTGCTAGTAGATGCTTAATTTTTTTTTTTTTTAACAAAACCATTGCACTGCTGTAGAAAGCGTGAATACACTAGCATGGTATTCAGATCCACTTATATACACTGTCTGCAATTGAAAACGCAAAAAAAAACGCATGATGCAATTTTTTGAAAGTTATGTTTATTAGTACACTTGAAGAAAAAAGTATCCGAACGTTGTGAGCGTAACTGAGCGAGAGGGAAGATATTGGGTCCCTTTCATTACTAGGAACCGATATTTTTTCTCAGGCTTGAATCGTTTGGATATTTTTGGTTGAAAAAAGAACGGATTGGTTAGGGGGTTAAAAAATACAATTTTTCTCACCTGCACTGTAAAAAAAAGTTGCAGTAAAATTACATGTAAAATCGTTGGTAACAAAGTTGCCTACAATTTTACAGGTAAATTTGCTTCATAAGGTAAAATTTCTACCATCTAGTAAATTTCACATGCTGATCTGTTTTTCAAAGATTGTACTGTAAAATTCGTATGTAATATTTATATGAACTCTATATTTACCGAACACTGAAGTAATTTTCATATGTATTTTTATAAAGAGAGCAAGCAACTTACCTAATTCTTTTATAGCACCTAATAGGTCATACTGAATCGCTCAACCAGGGATCAAGAATGAACACGCTTACGCGAAACGTACGATTGTTTGTGACGTACATGATATCATTGAGCCAATAATAAGTTCGACAAACGAATAGAATTACCTACGCGCACAGATAAATAATCCAATAACCAATCACATTGCGGCGTATGAATTTCGTATTTTCATGATATCTATAGTTTTACCCGAAAATTCAAGTAAAAACAAATAAATATAAAAGATCCTCATATTTTTACAGCAAAATTAATAGTTCACTAGTAAAATTACTTTTAAAGTGCACTAAATACCCCAAAAAAATGTCAATTTTACACTTTTAAGTAAATTTTGAGAGTAAATACAAAATTGTACGTGTTTTTTTCCTGTATTTTCCTTTTGAATTTTTGTTACATCTTAAACTTACATGAAAAAGCTATAAATTTTACCGAAATTTCTTTTTCCATGTTAAATATCCTAGAAAAAAAAACATGTAAAACAAAATTTACATGATTTATTGTGGTAAATTCACAACGTTATTACATGTAATATTCCTGATTTACCATGGCAAAATTACTGTAATTTTTTACAGTGTGTGCTCTTGCATATTATAAATTCAATTTTTCTTTCTTTAATCTTTAAACTACATGAAAAAAAGTGAGAAATAAAGGTAACGTATCATGACTACTCTACAAATTTCGAAATTAGATTCCTTCTAGAAATTATATGCTTGCTTCAAATATCTTATCTCGTAGCTTCTAATCATTCTTTGCTACCATTTAAAAGGATGATTTATTTGGACTAAAAAACAAGGTATATTTTTTCAGCGTAATGATATTCAACGATCAATAGTAAGGATTGTATACCTGTTAACCGGCAAACCGGTATACAATTCTTACTATTGATAAATTGACTAAAAAACATTCGGTAAATTTACCGGTAAATTACAAAAATTTACCGGTAATTCTTAATATCTTCAGAAACCCAAGAGGGGTTACTAAATAACGTTCGTTGCGTGTTGGGTGAAATGATGGACTGGTGTCGAGTAAATAAATTAATTCTTAACATTAACAAAACAAAAATAATACATTTTGGAAAAAACAGCTCGCAGTTGGTATTAAATGTTGAAAATAATGTGTTCACCGCGGTCTTGGAGTGGAAGTTGTTGGGTTTAACCATAGACAAGGACTTAAAATGGGACATTCACATTAGTTCAGTTATTTCTAAGTTAAATAAGTCTCTATATGTTTTAAGAAAAATGAAAGCAAATAACTGCGATATTAGTACATTTATTATTATGTGTCCATTTAAGTGTTATTGTTATTAATTATTGTTACTTATGCAACACCACTGGTACAACTGCAATATAATCTATCTATATATCTATCCATACCAGAAATTTTTATGCACGAGATATTGTGTTTATAGATATGATGTGATTAAAGGTCTAAAGGGACATTAAAAATAATTTGAAAAAAGCAGGTAACTGTAAGTAACAATATACCCAATTATTAATTGTATGGGTGATGTTTTTTTTTGTTTAATTTTAATTTAAACTTTCTTGAGATTGAAAGCCGCTGTAATGCCCTAGAATAGAGAATATAGAAAAGAAACTGACGAATTTTTTGTGATTAGAAACGTATAACCTCCATTCCACCGAGTTAGTCAGAAAGAGAAGATATTAAAAAATTCTCAATAAAAAAAGCAAAAAATTGAAAAAAAGTCGCGTCCCAATTAAAAGAAAATAAGTATCAAACGAGATGGATAACGAAAAACAACGCAAAGAAAAGCGAGATTAATGTTGCTATAGGACGATTGGTAGGAGAGTAAGAAGCAAAACACCCCACTTTTCCTACCTACCTCTGTCAACACGTGCAATTTCATTCTCTCATTTTATGTTTTTTTTGTGTGGATTTTATTTATCTCTAGGAAAAAGTTGAGTCAGCACAGTTAATTTATGCTCTGGAGTTTTTTAAGATTTTTAAAAGTTTAAAATCGTTTTTCTTAAACAGTAAGTAAATGTCTAATTTTTTAATATTTAAAAATAATAATATAGGTATAATGGAATAATTAGTAACAAAACCAGAAAATCGTTCTTTCCAATTCTCTTAATTAATAAAATATAATTTTCCGACCGGTTTCGGCTTATGCCATCGTCTGGACACAATACGTCAGTAAGAATTTAAAAGCTACGTCATATATAGAATTATTATTCACAAATATTTACAACAAAACAAAATAAATAAAATATGAGACAATGCACAAATTCAAAAGTGGAAACATATTAAAATTACTTAACTAGCCCGTTTTCACATACAAACCAATCCAAAACTTCCAATAACTAAATAATATACAGGGTGTATCCGATATAGAGGTAAATATAATAATATGTAGCAGCTGTAATCATTTACGATGAAAAAGTCTTAATACACAGGGGGTCTATCTGTAAGCATTAACGAAAAAAAAATATTTTGTAAATGCCGTGGGCTAGAGCCGCACCTGTGCCCAACCTAAATGCTGTCCCGAGTATACCTCCACATACCACTATCATTCAGCCATTACCGCTGTTAGTTTTGTGCGGATCGCCGCTTGGAGTGCAAGCCACAGCGAACATTTTATCTAAATTCTTCCCGTCTCGAAAAAACGATCCTTTTCAGTACCATCATGATTTCATATAAAGAAAATCGAAGCTTGATGCATCGGCAAAAGCGCGGGAATGTGTAGATTCATTTTCGTGCGTTATCATAGTAAAAAGGCGTGTTTGCAAATTTTCTGTATCTACATTTGTTTCTGTATAATTCGATTCAATTCATTTTGCGTTATTGGATTCAATAAATTCAAAAGAAATAACTCAGAATCATGTGGGACCGTTTATTAACAACTAACTCTCGATTCGACAAAGCGAAAGAAAAATATTTACTTTTTTTGTAACTATTGAAGTCGCATATCCGGTGAAACTCGAACGTCTTATCAGGATATTAAAAATAATACTTTGTAGACTTACGTAGAATGCTCTTAACAATAAGGAATGTTTATTTTATAAAAAGAAGAAATTTAAAATGCCTCAGTTTTTCTATTTTACAAGGGCCTTTATTTATTCAGAATGACGGTTAAATGAACTTACGGCATACCATTAAGAATAATACTGAATGAGTGCAATGTATTTATACATAATACCACGTTTAGCGGGTGCTTAACATGATGTTTCCTTGCATCAGGCCCGGACTAAAGAATTTTTGACTCTAAATTTTACTTTTTTTTTTATTTTTTAAGGATGAAATCTGGTTTCGGCGGGTTTGTGCTTTATATGTCGTGTGGTTAACACCCAAGCAAAATTTACTTTTTTATTTGACACACCCTGTATAAGAACAACATTTCACGTATTTAAATAAATAGCAATTTGAAATACACCACGTTATGAGAGGACATTAATGCAACATTATTGTAAAGTAACATTAAAATTTGAACCTTAAATATTTTTTTTACTTCTAACAACTGTTTAAAATAATTAAATACAAATATTTATTACAAAATTCTAATATTATGCCTTAAAATTGCGCAAAATATGTATTATTCTAGCCTAAGTTCTAACCCTATTTTCTTGGGAACCCCTATTAATGGCACACATGAAAAAAAAATCAATAGCATTATATCACTATTGTGCTAAATTTGTTACCGACTTCAGAAGAGCCTCTTGTGCTAGTTCTTCTAGGTACACCTGAACCTGGTCTACGTACTTCACCTTGTTTCGCGAAATATCTTGATTCGCGGATAATTTTCCGAGAAGAAACGCCATCTTCATGTAGCCCAATAATCCACCTGCTTTCGAAATAATTAGTCTGTGAAACTACTTGCATTAAATTATTTATTTCATATGACGGTCTCAATATTGAGATCCTATGACAACCTCGGTAGTTCTTGTGATGATCTTGATTACAAACTTTTTGGTAAAATTTTCGAATCTTCTTAACTACTTAATTGTGGTTCATAAGTTATATGTGGGAAGTGCCTAAACAGCAAAAATATAGTAAGAAACAAAGAGGAACACATTTTAGTACATTTTCCTTGTCGCTTGCATTAAAGTTTCCATAAGTTACTGCTTGTACTTACGTCTTCGAAATACGTATACATGCATATACGTTCATAAGTTATCACTACCGATGCTAAATTAATACAAAGTTAGATCGAAGTTTATACTTCATACGTAACAAATTGTCGTGAACAGTCAAGGCCAATTTAGTTAGAACTTTTGAAAGCTTTCATTGTTACTATCTATATAGTATAATTCGATAAGCGTTTATCAAATATTTGTTTAGAAATACACTTACGTCGACGGGAGACAATACTCCTGCAACAAAAGGGCTTTTAGGGCCACTATTCTTAATTTATTTACTTTACCCACAAGCAAGTTATAATTATTTCGTAAGCGGTGGAAAATTAGAGAAACATATACAGGTGACGTATTGGTGTGTGGAAGCTCGATATATCTGACATAAAAGTTATCAAAAAGAAATATTAAGAAAAGGTATAGGCATTCTTAAGCTTCATATTAAAAATATAAAATTAGGTAAACATATACAGGGTGTTTTATAACGTCGTAATGCCAGACCTAACCTATATTTTTTTTTAAATATTTTTTTTTACGTTTTTAATTTCTGCTTATTTTGCAAACCCTCTCATATAGGATTTGCCATATCTATTTCGAGTGTTTAAAAAGTTATGACCCTTTTTTATGTCTAAATTGAGGTTCTTAAATTAAAAGGGTTAGTTCCGATAAGAAAAAAAAAATATTAAATATCTTTTTTCGCACCATCACCTGATTTGGCTATGGCTTCTATTTTAGCTGATTTGAGAATTTAACAAAAGAAATATTTCTTACGTATAGAAAGTGAGTCAAAACTCGAATTCTTAATTTTCTCATTAAACTTAAGAATCCGAATTTTGACTCATCGCTTAAAAATTATTTTAGATAAACGAAATTTGGAACTAATTTCAAAGTCAAATTGCCCTCCCTAAAGTTGAAATCCCGTAGCAACAGGCAGTGTTCTGGGCACATGGGGGATATGTATTTTGGTTGATATTTATTTGCATTTTATATGCAACTTTAGCTAACAAATATTCATAATAAATAAATAAGCTTTTATATTGAAAGCATTTCATATATCCTAACAAGATTTTGCATTAAAAGAATAGGTCTAATCCACACTAGAGACATTCTTTCTTAAAATACTGTAGTGTCCTTGTTTCCGGAAGAGATTCAGCAACTAGATAATGAATGAAGAATACTTCTGTGTGATATGACAACATATTTTATTAAATAAAATTAGACTTTCTTTCATTCTTTTTTCATGAAAACAATCTGGGAGTTAATTATTTCTATCAACGTCTCTAACAACTTCAGATGGGTGAAATTTTGCAGAAGTATTTAGCCTTAAACCACAAGTTTTATATAGGTTTTTAATTTTACATCTTCGGAGATATTTTCAGTGCCTTATCCTGCTATATCCTTTTGTTTTTCAATAGGAATAAATCTTGAGTAAGTAGAAGGGTGAAAAAATGGTCGGTTCTGATTTCTTTAGTTTATTGAATCCTTTCTATACATATGTATATCTAATAATCACAATAAGCTTGTTTCAATCTAAATAACACCAAATACCTATGGTGTTATTTAGATTGAAACAAGCTTATTGTGATTTCTTACAATATACGTGATATAAATTAATATGTGCTATTATGTAAGTACATACATCTCTATTTATTATTTTAAAGCAATATAATATCTTTATATCACAAATTAAGTTATCTTTTGTAATACTAAGAAGTATACAAGACAGTGGCGACTCCTCTTAAAAATTGAGGGACTATACGCAAAAATTACATTGAAGTAGGGCCAGCCATATCTTAGCCCGCTGCCCGTTGGTTAACCGAGTCACGTGATAGTTAGCATATGCATTCCTAGACGCGTCATCAGTATAGATCAGTGCTCGGGACTGTAGGGGAAGGCTTCGCATATAGACTTCGGTTTAGACTCTTCCCTGCAATAAAAATTGTGTTTATATAAGGATATTTAATATTTATTAATTATAGTAATAAAGTGTAGTATTATTCTAGGATGAAATCGCGCGCAAGTATTTCAAAATGAACTATACCATTCATATTTTTCTTACGTAAAAATTATGAAAATGAAATATTAAATATAATAAAGGAGTTATTCCTGAAAAAATCACCATAATAGTGTTTTAAGTAAAAAACAAACCATTTGCTTAAGTAAACAAACAAACAAATAAAAATTGTGTTTATTCTTCGTAAGAAATACGTCCGCTTACGCTTAAAATATTCATTATATTTTACTCGACGACCTACGTTTAAATAACTCATACGCTCTGTGTCGTGTTATGTTTTCTTCGATATAAAATCACAAAAACACCTGAATAATTTTGCGTTAGTTAGATGGGGGAATGTAAACAAGTGGCCCGTGTACTTGAGCTTGAGTTGTCCCGAGATTCGCCCCACTACTCAATACTGTCACGAACCAGCATTGATACTAGGTGTTCTGTTAAAACAGAATAACTAATAAGTTTCGAATTTCGTCGAAAATGCGCTATTTAATTATTTATTTTCTCTGATATTATAATCAGCGCCCAAAAATACTCCAATATGTTTAATTTACTCCCCATAGCAAATAATACGGAAAACAGCCGTGGTAATTGATTGATTTAGATCACATGTGGGCAACAACCGGCCCGCTGTAAGATTTGATCCGGCCCGCGAGACATTTTGAAAAACCCAATTAAAAAAAAATATTACACTACTTACTCATACTCACTCCAAATGAGGAAGATCGAGTGATATGGGGTTTGTCGCTTGCTCTTGCGGAATCAAGTGAGCGAGCAAGCCGAGTGGCGGCGATCATCAATGAGTGTGGCGGCAAACATCAAAGCCTTTGATGTTTGCCGCCTCACTGGGGGCGCAACAAAAGATTATAGCTTCTCAAATGTTCTACACTAGACGATTCTAGATCATTCCCTCATTTTGCCTGTATAAGCGGGTGGATGGCCCGAACTTTAGTTTAATTCTATTTGAGCTACCGAGGTGATAACTTCGACAAGCGATATCCTAGCGAACTGCTAGTGTAGTCAATTTGCTTTGTGACTTTGTGTGCATCTTGAGTGCTTACTAATTATATTTTGTTATTAAGTTTATCCAACGAAAAGTAAACGAAAATGATGTCTGGTGGAAAGAAACGAAAAGTAGATGCAGAGGGTCGCCAGTTTCAAGAAAAATGGACTGAAGAATTCTTTTTTATCTTGCACAATAGTAAGCCTATTTGTTTGCTATGTAATGAATCCATTCCAGTGATGAAAGAATTCAATATAAAGAGGCATTACTCAACTAAGCATCCTATGTTGCACTCACTGACAGGACAAATAAGAAAAGACAAAATCCAGAAGCTTACTGCAAATTTGGAAAAACAGCAGCAAATGTTTCTTAAACAAAGAATACAACTTCATAATGTTGTGAAAGCTAGTTTTATAGTTAGTTCAAAATTGGCAAAGTCATCAAAACCATTTGCCGAAGGAGAATTTATCCAGGAGTGTATGTTAGAAGTTTGCAGTGTTTTGCGTCCTGAAAAGAAAAATGAATTTGAAAAAATTAGTTTGTCAAGATGAACTGTTGCCCGACGTATAGAAATGATGGCTAATGATATAAAAATAGGTTTGACTGACCGTATGGCTGGTTTTGAATCATTTTCCATAGCATTAGACGAGAGCACCGATTTGTCTGACACAGCTCAACTGGCTATATTTATTCGAGGTGTTGATAAAGAGTTCACTGTTACTGAGGAGTTGCTTGTTTTACAGCCGCTAAAAGGAACCACTACAGGAGAGGACATTTTTAATGAAGTTGAAAAGGTATTCCCAAGTTTTGGTTTGCCATGGTCAAAATTAGTTGGTGTATGCACAGATGGTGCATCTTCTATGGTCGACTTACGTAAAGGTTTCATCGGACTTTTGTATGAAAAAACAACTGAATTAAATGTGCAAAAAGATGATTTGATAGTCCTTCATTGCATTATCCACCAACAGAACTTGTGTTCTAAGTCCATTCGACTCCAGAATGTTATGAATGTGGTAGTAAAAACCATCAATTTTATTTGATCCCGAGGGCTTAACCATCGTCAGTTCAAGGCGTTTTTGGATGAAATATCATCCGAATATGACGACGTAACATATTATAGTGAAGTCAGATGGTTAAGCAAAGGAAAAATGCTGAAACGGTTTTACGAGCTTAGAAATGAGATAGCAGATTTTATGCAAATAAAAGATAAACCACTATTTGAATTGAGTCACCCAAAATGGATATGTGACTTAGCATTTCTGGTCGACCTTACGGGCCATTTGAATGATTTAAATTTGAAACTTCAAAAACAAGGACAGTTAGTAAATGATTTGTACAGTCATTTGAAAGCGTTTCAAAACAAAATCCGCTTGTGGGAAGCACAGTTACTGTCTGGTAACAGTTACCATTTCACCACGCTCTCTGCGTATGAAAATACTGCTTATGCTCAATATGCTGAAGAACTTAAGTTACTGTCGGAGCAATTTTCGAACAGATTTAGCGATTTTAAAAACATGGAAGACAGTTTCAATTTATTAGCTACTCGAACACAGAAAGTATTGTAGAAAATGCTCCAATATACTTGCAAATGGAGTTGATCGAGCTTCAAGAAAACTCACTCCTAAAATCTAAATTTGAAGACGTGGAGTTGTGCGATTTCTACAAAAAATACCTCGAAGAAGACCATTTTCCGGAGCTTAGAAAATTCGCAAGAAGAATGATTTGTGCGTTTGGCAGTACTTACTTATAAATGCGAACAGTTCGTTTCAATGATGAAAGTTAATAAAGCAAAACATCGTACAAGGCTGACTGATGATAATTTGGAAAATTCTTTACGTCTTTGCATCAGCGGAATTCATCCAAACATCGATGGATTAGTTTCCCAAATTCAATCTCGAGGGTCTCATTGATTTCGTTGTCGCTATTTAACTTTCGTAGTTTGTAATAATTCCAAATTTCACGATTTAATTATAATGTTGTACCTATTTTTTTCATTTCATTTTGTTATTTTAATAAATTGCATTATAATAACATTGTCGTATTATTTCATGTCTGATATCTATTGCTAAAAATTATGAACACTACTTTAAAATGCACTACTTTTAAACGCAGCCCGCGAACGTATTTGCACACTAAAGTTTGGCCCAAACATGTCAAAGGTTGCCCATACTTGATTTAGAGCTTTAGACCAATCTGCATAGCCAAAAAAATAGTTTTGGCGAAACTAACAGAAAAGGAAGATATTATTTTAACATTTCTGATGCTTTTTATACCAATCTTATCTAAACATCATTTCTTTTGTTCCAGGCCAAATACCAGCAAAAGCAGATGCAAGAAAGGGAAGAAAAGCTCCTCAAACTGTACGAGAACCAACAACAGAGAACAATCGAGCGCGTAAGCAGAGGTAGCGCTGGCAGTGACAGCGCAATCACCACCACGACAACAACCACCAACTTGACTACGATCCATGGGGGAAAAGTGAGGCAGATGTTCGACGAGCGGAGACAGAAAGCGGGCATAGATCGAAGCTACCCTCTAGAACCCTTAAAAACCAAGACCAACAGCGTGATCAAGAGCACACCAGACAAAAATAAGAACCTAATCACTAAGACGGTGGTGAAGTCGTCCGTGCAAAAAAGTTTAAAGACTGTCAAGAATGGAAAACCGGCAGTCAATCGACGGGAAGTCGTCGAAAGCGTCTACACGAACGAAAATGGTAACGAAAACTACGAAGAACAGCATCATTACGAAGACAAAACGAACGACGTAACAGCGAAAGATAACGATATAGTTAGTCTAATGAACAGCCATAACTTGAGTGATAATATTGATGATGAGGAGATGCCGAATGTCGGTTTAGACGAAGTGGACGAGCCGATGTTCATTGGGAAGTTGGCGAACGTGGGCAGAAGGTTGCCGAGTCAGAATGAAGTTGTTCAGAAGACGGAGCCGAAGGTCAGCAGCATTTCGAGATCCAATGGGAAACTTACGACGACTGTGACGCAACAGAAAAAGGTGAATTGTAGATAACTTCTTTTATTCATGCTGTATTATTGCTTGTACGCCATGCTGCACACGGCAAATATTGCTAGCGATTAACAGGACACTCACTTATACAGCACCGTGCAAAGTAATAGCAGTGGATATTCAAATTTAAGTTTAAGCATATAGTTTTATTTACGTTCATGTTAGACCAGAACCATCTATGTATTAAAAGCTAGCGATTTCCCCGCTGCGAGCCAAAATATTGGTCTATATCTTTAAGGGTTTATGAATAAAATACACACTATTTAAACAATTAGATAAATATATAGGTGTCCCACCGAACTACGACATTAGTTTTTTTTTGATTCTAGCAGGAATTGCAATTTGCAGTGTAGACATGGCCTACTGTGGTCTATTTAAGGAAAATATTTTCAACTTTATAACACTTTCGGTATACAGGGTGTTGATATTAACTTTCTTATTTTAAATGGAATGGTACATTTTTTATCGGTACAATGAATGTATCGAGTCATTTGCAATTAGTTTATATGAGGGTTCCCTATCCCTAAACTGAACTGTTTTTGAGATATTTGCAATTTTGTTGATTTTCTGGTCGTTTGCACTGTTTCAAGTGAAATTAAATAGCTGATGTGGTATCAGATATTTAGTGGTTCTACTAATGTCGATGTAAGTACAAAGACGTAGGTAGAAAGTGTTATGGCAATAATGACCGAATCACATACGAAAACTTATCTCCAAGGTGGATATCTTTAAACCCAACAAAACTTTTTTATTTCAAATGGAACATGCTATTTTTTACTACAGCATTGAATGCAGCGTAAAATTCTACATCGATTGATATTAGGGTTTGGTATACTTCTTTTTATAGTTTTTGAAATATTAGCATTTATTGCTTAAAATATGACTAATTTCCAAGTTTCAAACAAATAAAATATTTTTTTTGCTAAAAACACTCTGTATATTATTTTTTAGAATGATGCGTTATCTTTTTTTGCATTGTTTGGTTTCCATACCTGAGATATTTATCATTGGAAGTTTTTCAATTATTCGCAAATTTTATGTAATTGTATTTATAAAATATTAACAAGCCATAATTATTGTGCGACAGCAAATTACATGTTAATATTTTTACATGCTTATTAAATGCATCGAAAATGAGTCAATTAAAAAAAAAAAAACTAAGAAACTATTATTCTGAAAGAACATTTATATTGGAAATTTTCACAGACTTTTAATAGTTTGTTCCTGATTTATGTTATCTGTTTGTATCGCTTAATACCTAGTTACCAAAAGCCAAGAGGCTGCATTGTTTTCGGAGACTCTATGTCAGACGGTTTCCCTACAAAGAAAATACCTGCGCTGCATTCAATGCTGTAGTAAAAAATACCATGTTCCATTTGAAAGAAAAAAGTTTGGTTAGCTTGAAGGTATCCACATTGCGTTTTTGAACACCCTGTATGTGATTCAGTGACTATTGCTATAACATCTTGTAGCTACGCCTTTGTATTTACATCGACTTTAATAGAACCACTAAATATCTACTATCTCGTGAAATACTTGATTTTATTCGAAAGAGTGCAATGTCAAAAAATCCACGAAAATGAAAATATCTCAAAAACGGTCAAGTTTAGGGATAGGGAACCTCCATATAAACTAGTTGCAAATGACTCGCCAAATTCATTAGACCGATAAAAATTATATCGTTCCATTTAAAATAAGAAAGTTGATATCAATATCCTGTATAACGAAAGTGCTATAAAGTTGAAAATATTTTCCTTAAATAGATGACAGTGGGCCATGACTACACTGCAAGATTCAAAATCAAATTTCTGTTAGAAGTTCAGAAAAATCTAATATCCCAGTTCAGTGGGACGCCCTGTATATATATTTTTTAATCTTTATTTATCAGAAATGTTTAGAACATCACTGCCAATTTTTGTAAACTGTCCTATTTTAGTTTTAATATGACATATGTATGCTATGTTCCGAAAAAAACAATAAAATTCTTTACCGATAAACCATACTTCATTTGGAAGAACTCCGTTAATAAAAAGAACCATTTTTTTGCGTAATTTCCAGAATCAAATCAAAACAACTTCAAGTAAACGATTGGGTTGTTGCAGGCGTTTGCCTTTCTTCCACTAACTAATACATTAATGGCATCGTAACTATTTACTAAGTAATAAATTAAAACCAGAACTAATGATTATTATTGGCATTTGGCAATTTATAAGCCGAACGCCACATACAGGCCCGCGCCGTCCATGAGTGCGATGTGTGCAGCGCACACAGGTGGTAGGCCGAAGGGGCGCCGAAAGGCGCTTGAGTTTGAACTACCTATTTATATGCCATGTGCTACTCACACATTAAATTTAGTGGTTAATGATAGTGCAAGGGTTAATCACGAAACAGTAGGTTTTTTCAGTGTTGTCCAGGAATTGTATAAATGTTTTTCAGTGTCCAGTAAACGATGGAACATCGCAAAATAGCACTTTCTAAATCTAATTTTAAAACCTTTGTGTGATACGCGATGGTCTAGCAGAATTGATGCTATAAAGCCATTGTTTAAAAATGTACTAGAAATTTATGACGCTTTATATGATATAACAACTTCAGATGAATTTGATCAGCAATCAAAATATCAAGTCAGATGTTTAGGAGATAAAATATCCTTTACGTTTATATGCTCAATTTACATCTGGTATGAAGTTTTGGTAAAAGTCAATTTTGTTAGTAAAAATCTTGCAATCAAAAGCAATGAATATCCAATTGCTTCTGGATGCGTTGCAAGAACTGAAGCAATTCTTGCTCGATTTTCGAAGAGATAAGAAGTTTAATGATATCATTAATATGGCAAAAGAAACGGCAGAAAAGTCAGATGTGGAGCCTAACTTTCAAATAGTCACATCGTTACGACGTCGACAAAGGAAGAAGCAGTTTGATTACCAACATAAAGATCAATCAATTATAGATTTTAAAGTATCATATAAAACTAACTATTAATTACTATTCGCATGATGCTCAATTTGCCTATATCTGTTGCAACGGCAGAATGCTTTTTTTCAAAACTATAATTAATAAAAAATTCTTAAGAACGATGATCAAATTTATCTATCATATCTTTAGAGTGCTCTATATTAGATGAAATAGAGATTCAAGATATTATAAACAAAAATTCAAAATTAAAGGCAGGAAAAGTTGTTTTTTTTTTGTATATTGTTGAATGTATATTTCCTATTTATTTATTATATTATCACAAAGAAATCTTTTTATTTATTAGAATAATTATTGTTAATAAATCTTTGTTTCGTTGTATTCATTAAGTGCATCATGAAAGGGTTGGTAGTAATTCTAGTCTTATGTTTGGCAATTATTCCAAAGAGATTATTAACTAGAAACAGGAACTCCACCTTTTGAAAACTATTTGTTTTGTTTTTTCGGCGTTAAAAAAATCTTTTAATTGCATATTTTTTTAGTTAGTTTTTTTCCAGTGCCTAGATTGTATTTATTATATTGTGTAGGTTGTCATAATAGATTATTGTTTACTTCTATTTAGCATTTTTATTTAATATAACTAATAAAACAATAAGTTTTATGAAAATTGAATTTTTATTGGGCGTTTTCGAACCTTTTGCACACAGGCGCTGCAAGCTCTTGGCGCGGCCCTGGCCACATATTTCTAACAATCTAGTACAGACAGAGTACAGATGAGTTCACAGCATCACAACACAATCTGACACGCCGCGTTTTACAATTAACTTTTTCAGTCTCATAATCTATATCCTCCTATTCAAATTATATGCTATTTTATTTAGCGTTAGTAAGAGAGAAAAGCTGAAAGCCCTAAACCGTAAATAGATAAAAGTACAAAAAGAAAATGACATATTTGCATATGTATAAAGCATAATTGTATATTTTACGTCAAACTGTCAATTCAAAATCCATCGTGAAGTGAAGTATGCTATAGTCGTAGATTTTGTTGCAGCCCGTCTTGCAGAAAACTCCCAACCCGAAGCAAGTCCAACAGCAAAGCCCCAAGCGCGCTGCAACTACTGCGACAAAATCTCCAACCCATTCAGGAACGCCCACCAAGAACACCTTACCGTCACCAAGTAAAACGAAAAGCACAATGTCGACGAAACGGGTAAGTAATGATGCGATTTAGACAACGTTACTTAAGTTAACCCGTCTTTCTTGGTGAAATTCTGACCCTTGGTCTCTACGATTCGATTTCTAGAGTAAAATTCATCTTGTTTGGTAATATAAATTGTGTAGCCACACATATACGTCATGCATGACGGGATTTTGGCATTGAATCATTCGTTTTTCTGTTGCTTCTTTTATATCTTAACTTCGTAGAATAGGATTCAGTTCTCTTAATTGCCTGTTCTCCTCTGATCTTTCGTCAAATAACTCTACCTGCTGTGATTTATACCGGGTGTCCACACTTAAGTGTGCACTATTGATAACTTTGTTATCTTTGGAGGTACAGAATCGGTCAAATGGACAAAGTAGTAGTATTTTTTATGGCGGTCACAACTGTGAAAACAGAAAAAACAATTGAGCGTCGCGTTCTCTAGATATTCGTCCAAAAATTTTTTTTTAACGGAACGCCCTGTATATTTTTTTACAATTTAAAAGAAATTCCAAACTGAACAGAAAAGTCTTACTACACTATTATAAAAAAATGTCAAATAAAGTAGTTGCTGAGAAATCTTTACCTTTGCTTTGTTGGCATGAAATTGATATACCTATGGAAAATTAAAGCGTCACATTCATTAAAGCGTTTAATTTAATAAACAAATAAAAATAAATACAAAAATAGTCAAGAAAATTACTCAAATTAAATGTTCAAAGACACCTCCTTCCATTTCAATACATTCTTTCAATACCAATCTTCTGTGAACATTACGAGGCAGCTCCTAAAATTGTCCTACCGTCGATGTCGTCAATGATTTGGAAATTCTTTCCTGAAGCTCATCCCACTGTTGTATATCTATGTTTTTACACTTGATTTTTTTACTGCTACCCACAAGAAGAAATTTTATGGCGTCATGTGGCAAGCGAACGCGCGGCCCACTGAATAGAACCATTTGTGCCAATCCATCTATTTCCAAATATCTTTCTAATAACCCTTGTGTCACGGTGATTATGTGCGGGCGCTCCATCTTGTTGAAAGTAAAATAATCTGTCTGTCTACCAAATTTAATTCATCCAGAAATTTTCTAAAATTTCTATCAATAATGCCACATATCTTTTCTCCTGTTTAAAGAACCCCGATAGAAAATGGCCCAACAATTCCGGATCCGATTATACCACACCAAACATTTAAACTAAATCGGTGTTGGGGATTACAAGGATAAACAACAAATGGGTTTTCACGACTCCAGTAATGATTATTTCTTTTATTGAACATCCCGCGATTAGAAAAGTTAGATTCATCACTTCATAAAATGTGTATAAAGAAATTGTGATTTTCTTCAAAAGCATTGATAAACCATTGAGCAAAAGTGAATCGTCTTTGATAATCGCCCACAAGTAGAGTTTAAACAGGCTGATATTTAAAGGGAAAATATTTATATTTTTTCAGAATTTTATGGATCGTGCTACGAGAAATACCTAATTCTCTGGACAAATCCCTTACAGAATTATTTGGATGTACCTGAAAATATGCCAACACATTTTATCTCTTGTGATAATTAAAATCATTTTTTTCCTCTTCTTTATAAAAATTGTTTCGTTTCTTCCTAATCTTCGATAAAGTTTTAAAAAATAGCGACGGTCTGGTACATCACGGTCAGGAAATTGGTGAATGTAACGTTCTAGCGCTCTATCTGAATTTCTGTTAAACAGCAAGTACAACTCCAACATATCACACTTTTCCAAATGAGTAAATGCCATTGTTACGGTTGAAAAAAAATTGTAAAAACAGTACTTTTTCCGCACAGTAACTTTAACACAACAAATATAAATAATTTGACAGCTACTAAACAATGTGACGCTTTAATTTTCCATGGGTATATCGATTTCATGCAAACAAAACAAAGATAAAGATTTCTCAATAACTATTTTATTTTTGATATTTTTTTATAATATGTAACTAAGACTTTTTTTGTTCAGTTTTGGAATTTTCTTTTAAATTGCAAAAAAATATACAGGGCGTTCCATTAAAAAAAAATAATTTTGGACGAATATCTAGAGAACGCGACGCTCAATTGTTTTTCTGTTGTCACAATTGTTAGCGCCATAAAAAAATACTACTACTTTGTCCATTTGACCGATTCTGTACCTCCAAAGATAACAAAGTTATCAATAGTGCACACTTAAGTGTGAACACCCGGTATAAAATCCCGCAGCCGTTATTATAATAATTATTATTATTAAATCCCTTTCCTCTGATGAGCACATACTTATATTGTATTTCTTTTCTTTTTATAAATTAATCCCCAAAACCGATGCTATAGTTTGCAATCCTGAGTTTTCTCACCATATAATTCTAGAACAATAAAATTACCTATAAGCATCGGCGAGTACGCTATCTATACGAAAACTTTATATACTTAAAGCCAAATCAAGATCGCGTTCCGTCAACGAATAGACCATCGGCTCGTCAAACACCTAGAGGACCTCCTTCTGCGGTAGCCAGAGATGATCTCGCCACGTGTAAGTTTTGTAATCGGCGTTTCGCACCCGATCGGTTGCAAGTGCACGAAGATATCTGTGCGAGAACTGGCAAAAAGAAGAGGAAGACGTACGACGCCCTCAAGCACAGAGTTCAGGGGACAGAATTGGAACCGTTTGCCAGGAGAACAGCTAAGGGTGCAACAAAGGTAGGTGGGATTCTTTGAGTGTGCTTTGAAAAATAAAAACTCGTTACAATACCCGAATCTACCCGGGTAGTAGAATGACGTTTAATAGACGTCGATTACGTGATATTGACGTCTATTAAACGTTACTTTATGTCACTTTTCTATCTGGGTATCTATCAAACCGTGGACTAACTTTTTCTATTTCGTATATACCCAGTAAACCAAATTCAAATTTCCCGCAAATATTTTTAGTAACTTCATCATTAAAGCATAAAGTTACCTACACTTTTATATTACATTAATAGTTATTTCAATACCTTTAAGTTGAAGTTACTAAATAAAATTGCAGGAAATTTGAATTTGGTTTACTGGGTACAATGAGCACTTTGTGTAATTGTGACAAAGATACTCCAAACTGTGGCACTGGTAATATTGCAAACTTCTCCTAGACTCCTCAACACAAACTGCACTAAACTGGACAATAGCTTTGCTATTGAAACGTACGTCCAGTCTAAGAGAAGTTTGCATTTTGTGTAATTGTTTTACCGAAAAACATTGTTTTGTGGTGACATTTCATGCGAGGTTGCTAGTGAGATTTCACACACACTAAAAAAATTCGGTAATTTTTCCTGGTAAAAATCACTTTTCTTGATAATTTTCCACACTGAATGGGGATTAATGTACAGGAACTTAAGGAAAATTTCTGTTTCTTAGAAAAAGTCTCTAACATTGTAATATTACCAAGAACAATATTAATATCTCTTAGGCCTGTTTGACACTATACATTTTCTTGTAATGAATTTAGCACATTTGTCATAGAAGATATTGTACATAAAAACTTGTTTGGAAATCTAAGAACATCACTTTGTCGTTTGATGCACTAATAAGTTCTTGCTCAATTTCATTCAATATGTATGCCTGCTATTGGTGGAGATATATGATGATTTATGTCAACCGCAGATGTCTAATGATTAATAGGTTAGTTAGGAATAAAGGTTTAGTTTGGCTTGTTTAAACTATTTTCTGGCTACTTTTATTGCATTAAGAAGATGAAGATTGATAATAATTATTGTAAAACTCTCTGTGCTTTGTCGGCATGCATAATTGCTGGCATAAAAGTAAGTAATAGAAAAAAATAAAGAGGAGAAGTACTAATAGAAAGTTATGGTCACGAAAATGGCTTGAAAGGAGAGGTGAAAACAAAGGTCTACTGTCAATGTTGAATAGGGAGTTGTTAATAGAATATCCTCAAGCATACAGAAATTTTCTCCAGCTGACTAATGATCAATTTGAAACAGTATTAGGTTTGGTGATTTGTCATACTTTCTATGTTCGGCCAAGAAGTTTGTACGTAAACCATTAAATTTTGCTTTTATGTCGTTAATTGACGTTCCAGGCCGTATTTTATTCAATTCGGTTTGAATTTCTGCAAGGGCTGCGTTTCTTGCATATTTGTGTCTGTATAACGTTGATTTCACTACATACAGACACGGATGACTGTAAGATTGATCAATAAGTAATTCTATTTGATCCCGAGACCATGACATCTTTGAGTGTACATAGTTGCTACGTTGCCTAACAAGTTTAATCTTACAAATCGTATTCAAAAAACACTACGCTTATAAACATTAACTCTGAAAAAGTTATAACAGGTTATGTTATATGATGTGAGATTATTTAAGTTGCTCCAGCATTGGGTGGCTAATTCCATGGGAATATATGTACAAGAAATTACAACATGTTCTCATATTTCGTATATAATTTAATACAAGGAAACTTGCATACAATTTATACGTATGCCACTGTACAATAAGTACTTGCACAATAATTTATACGAAATTCGCTACAAGAAAATGTATAGTGTCAAACGGGCCTTAGGAAAAACTTTAAATTTCTTACAATTTAGAGAATTAACATTGAAACATTGAAATTCCCTATGGAAAAGAAATCCCATTTTAATAGTGAATAAACGTAAATTAATGTGAAATAGAAAAAAATTGTAAAAAACGCGTGTCACAATGGCCGCGTTCAGAAAACGAATATGATACATATCAGTAACGGTTTCCGCTACACAAAATAGCTAGCATTCCATTGTATGTTATTGATGTAGCGCAAATGCAGCGTTGCGTTTTTCAGACGAATTGTCAACAGTTCCCAAACCACTTGAGAGTAGCTACGTACTCTGAACGCGCCCATTGACTATTGTAATACTCGCTTGAAACCAGTTTGTTTATACCTTCCGCGTAACTGAATCATTAGCGTCGTCTGTATAATAATGTCTGTGTAATAATATAGCTAGTGAAAAGTATCCCAAGGGATCGGTGTATATAAATTGAAATTAAATTAAATTAAAAGCGAAATTCGTGTTCCAATCCTCTTTTATTTAATATACATAATAATCTGTAAAGTTATTAATTTAAAAACACACAGTTCTATTTTAAAGCCTAAACACTCTTTATTAGTCACTTCAATACTTTTTAACACTGATACGCTGATACTATGTATTCCCTGACAACATACTTGACGTACTCACTCATTCATTGCCAACATGGCGGATTCACTCATTCTCTGACAAGTCGCAATAAGATATTAAATAAAAGAGGATTGGAACACGAATTTCGCTTGTAATTTAATTTAATTTCAATAATATAGGTATTTTTAACCTGCATGAGGTTGGAAAATATGTCATTACTGAATGAAAAGTGTTTCTCTTGGGTTGAAAGTGATCACTTCCATCTCTTGGGTGGAAAGTGACGCTTCTGTCAATAATCAAAAACATCAAATGTCAATTCAACGTTTAAATATTTAGTTATTAGTAAGTTTAATCAACAAATAATCGCTAAAGACGAGTATTAAATTGTTGCAGGTACGTTATTTTATTTAAGAAAACACTTTTTATGCATGATTTTTGACAAATATATATTGACAACAAATTGCATACCCAAAAGGCTAGAACCACACTAGAACTATAGTTCTATTGCCGAACAGATGCTGTAGCAACGCCGCATTGACGTCAAGATTTAAAAATCCGATTCACAATGTATAAATTTTACAAGTCAGTCAGTTTTTAACATTTGTAGTGAATACCTAACTTTCAATATATACACAGAGATTTTAAACATTTCAAGTTACTAAGAATGATTGTGGGAAATTTAAATGTTGCCAAGTGGGTTGCAAATGAAATAATATACTATTCTCGGTGAAAATTTCATTCCAATGTCGGGATCTGATCGTGATCTGATCAATGTGATCCCACCACTGTACTATTATTCACGTGTAAAATTTTGACACCTGGTAATTATAGCAAGGAACATGTAAACAAGAACGGACAGCTAGCAAATTTTAATTGCGAGAAACCGCCACTTTTCCGTTTGTTCTAGCCAGTAGAAACCCAACCTCAACTGTTGTCAAAACAGTTCTTGATAGTCATTTGGCAGTTTTCGAGGTTTTTATAACCTCTAAACCTATAAACGCACATTCAAGCAAGTCTGGTAACAACCAACCAGGTAACAATCAAGTAACGCTTGCATTAAAAGAACATACCAACCTGACAGCTAGCAAGTTTTTTAATGTGCCCGCGTAATCGTCATCATTTTTGAGTTCGTTCTAACCAATGAGCGGGCTAAGGTCACCCTGAGATTAAAGGTGCCGACGCTCCATTCTTGGTTGAGATGTTCCTTGATGATGCAGACTCATTCTTCGTAACGAATGCGGATAAAGGGCAGATTTCTGTGATTTTGAGGAAGTAATATTAAAGAAAAAAAGCAGGAGAATTGACTAATGACCTCTGTACTTATACATTAGTGAATAAAAATCCCATTACTACGTCCTTTCACGCTCAACTTAGCAGATTTATCATGTTGTATGGCGCTAATCATTCATTCGATAAATTAAACACGGTATATTCCCTAATAGCCAAATTTAAATTTTCCGCCACAATTTTTAGTGAATTCAAAGCAAAGGCATTAAAATAACTATTAATGCAGTACAAAATGGTCGGTAATTTTATGTTTCAACGTTGTTACTTAAGGCCGTCGGACACGATGCTAAATTATGTACACAATTTTGTACAAAAAATTTAATACTAAATTTAGTATGGTGTCAGACAGGATTTTTGTCTTAAATTTAGTATGAAATAATTTGGAACTAAATTTTTTAAAACCGGTTCTAAAAAATGCATAATATGTATTCTCAAACTGCGCGCGCAAAATGCATTTAAGTTGATAGTGCATTTTAAACATAACGTGATATAACGAACATAACATAACCTATAAGTTTGAGACAGTTTGAGTGTGGTTTGAGTTTCGACAATTTGGGTTACATCATAACAATGTCGTGGTCGAGAGAACAATGCGAATTGTTAATTGACGAGTATGAAAAATATGAGTGTTTATATGAAATCACCGTTTCTTCGTTTTCTCTTTTGCTGTGCTGCATATTTTCTTCTCGATAATGTGCACTTCATCATCACTATTGTTATTACCGACGCAATTGAATAAATAAGTATGTTATTTTTGCACGGCATTTTGTATAGTATAAATATGAAAAAATTGTTAAAGGAAACAATATAACCTCATGCACCGTCACTTGCCAGATACGATTGACAGCTGACGTTTTGATATTTGGTGCGCATGCGTTAATACAAAATTTTCATACTAAATTTATAATCGTGTCCGACGCAACTGTGACATGACCATACAATTTATTATAAAAACAACTAAACTAAATTTCATCACTTATTATGCACTAAATTTGACATAAAATTTGGTATCGTGTCCGACGGCCTTAAGTTACTAAGAATAATGCGGGAAATTTGAAATTGGCTATTAGGGTTATGTCCTAACATCTTCACATTACAGGGCGCGAGACCCCAGTCCGGAAAGAAAACCAATTGGCGCCAAACGCACGACGAATTCATCAGCTCCATTCGGGCCGCGAAGATGGCCCAAGCCCACATCGCGAGAGGCGGCAAATTATCGGATCTACCCCCACCTCCACCGTCGTCCAATCCCGATTACGTGCAGTGTCCCCACTGCGGACGTAGATTCAACGAAACGGCGGCCGCAAGACACATTCCCAAATGCGCCACTTACGAATTCAACAAATCCAAAGCCCCTCCAGCCGCCTCCAGAGCCGGATCGAGACCTTCGGGTCGCGCGACGAAGTAGACCATCCGCACTTCAATCCTCCACATTTATTTTTAACCTTTTTCCTCCCTCCCCCAGTACGATTTTGTATTTTTGTACGTCCCCTTTTTTTATTAACTGATAATGTATAATAAGATAATATATATTTTATATTTTTTGCCTACGCGAATAAATAATATTAAAAATCTAATCTAATTTGGGGGTTAATTTTTGAAATAATAAAGTGCTGTTAGATCGATTTAAATCGTTATATTGACCGTCGCCGAAATAAACAATTAATTTTTTACTATCACTCCTAATGAAATTTGAATGATTAAAACAAAAAATTCTAACGATGTTTTTTTTATCCCAAATCTCATTATTCCCAACATATCATTTTTTCACAAAAAAAAATACTCGGGTTGGGATAAAGTAAGGCAAATATGTTTAAAACGGGAATGATCCTATTGATGAATCTTTGCAGGTAAGTGTAACGACACATGATATCTTCCAACTCAATTAACCAAAAGTACCTTCAACTTTTTTTTATTATTTTATCGGGACACCTCTGTATATTTTTGCAGATTATTACAATAGATCTTATTTTTTCCGAAATCGTCCATACTGGCTTTAGCACCAACATATACCCTAATCGTCAAACTGTACCATAAATAATAAAACTGTCTTTCCCATATGATCCCCTGCAAGTGTATTAGCCATTAGCCATTGCACTTCTTATTCTGGGTTCCGGGTGCATATATAATGGACATACAGAATATCACGTAGATATATAAACACTGATAGCTTCTGAGTATTCATTTCATGTCCTGGATATACAGCCTTGACCAAAAGTATTAGGCACCCTATAATTTTTTAATTTAACCTGAATCTTTTAAATTTGTTTATTGGTCAATTTTAATAATTTTACCAATATTTTGTGGGCCCACCCTTTGCTTTTATGACAGCAGCAATTCTTTGAGGTATACTGCGAACAATTTTTGACGCGCATTTTTAAGGCCTGGTTTGGGTGTAATGTTGTGTTCCCTGACTGAAAAATTGGTTAATCATTAAAAAATGATAGAAGCAAGTAAAGCCAATCACACTGTATTTTCGATAATTTATTATAAATAAAAAACTTACCTCAAAGTTTGATTCATCTGACCACACTACATTTTCCCAATCTTGCTCCGTAAAGTGTTGGAATCGTACAGCCCACTGTAAGCGATTTCTTTTGTTGTTGTCCGTGAGCCACGGCTTCTTTCTGGCTTTACAACCCTTTAGGCCCGCTTCTACAAGTCTTCTTCTCGCGGTACGAACGCTAACGAGTTCTCCAACCGCCTCCGACAAAGCTGCAGCGAGCTCAGAAGAAGGTTTTCTGCAATTTTTAAGTGATTCGCGTCCTGGTGATCAGAAGCCCAATTTTGATATTTTCACTTGGGACTTCCCTTGTTCATGTAAAACTTTCACACATTTTTCGTATGTAAGCTCACGAGATTTTGGCATTTTGAATAATATAAAATTTTGTGGAAGTAATATAATCGTAACAGAACGCTTCTTTCCTTAAATAATAACAGAAGAAGATGCTGAATTTTAGTTTACAACAATTGTTATTGTTTATTATACACTTTGTTATACTGACATTTTTAGGAGTGCCTAATACTTTTGGCCAAGGCTGTACATGCATGTACTGGACTTCCATTAAGATATTGAATGTTGTATGGGCAAACTCTATCAACATTTTATTTCGCACATTTTCATTTAAATACATCATTTTCTACCATAAATTTAGTAATCAGATGGATGTAGATTAAATAAACTTGACAATCCATCAACTTGTTCGTATTAGATGTTTATTTGACTTGCTTTTATTAACAAATAAAAATGCAAATGTATGTTTTTTTCCAGTTTTTATTCTATTGTATAAAAAGAAACTTAACAATTGTTTACGTTACCATTCTTTAAAGATAATGATGCTAAAATCAGTAGTTATGGACAAATGCGGAAATACAAGGTCTATTATAATTTGTAAAAATACACCGGTGTCTCATTTAAATAAAAAATAATAATATATAAATATACATATTCCGATTGACGGAACTAACAATCATCAATATCAATGTTTCAGTTTTAAAGATATTTCCCAACCCTGTATATCTATCAAGAACCCGTAATTATTGTTTATCCGTCCACTGATAATCCTCTTAATAAAGAACCCACATACTTACCACAGTATCTGCGTGATTATATGCTATAATAGTGCTGTTCCTTCTAGTCCTATCTGAATTTACAAGATTTAAAACATCGCTTATACATTTAAGGTTCATCTATATCAATCGGCACTCTAGAAAACCAAATTCAAATTTCCCACAATTATTTTCAGTAACTTCATCATTAAAGCACAAAGTTACCTAAATACACTTTTATATTACATTAATAGTTATTCCAATACCTTTAAGTTGAAGTTACTAAATAAAATTGCGGGAAATTTGAATTTGATTTACTGAGAAGGAACAGACCTATTATATATTATACCCGTTTGTGTATGTATTGTGTAGAAACATAATTAGCAATAAAAACACTTAATTTCATTTATATTCCACATCTATCCTTCATTTATAAACCAACAAAAAAAAAAGCAAATTTGAATTTCCCGCAATTATTTTTTGTAACTTCAACATGTATGCATTAAAATAACTATTAATGTAGTACAAAATCGTAGGAAATTTAATGCTTCAAAGTTGAAGTCACTAAAAATAATTGCGGGAAATTTAAATTTAGTTTAAAACCAGTGCCTGCAGATAATTTTAATTTTTCAAAAAGAAAATAAATAAATGTTGCAATTATAGTTAATAGTACTTAATTGGTGCTGTGCTGTTAAAATTGTGGTACTAATTTATATTATAGTGTAATTTATAAAAGTAAAATTTTACTATTTTTATAATTGAAAAACGTGAAAAAAAAATTATATGAGCTGTTAAAAATTAAATAAATATATCTAGTCTATTAAGCATTCTTATACGTTCCTTTTTTTGAGAATACAAATTTAAATAAACTTTCATATTAGCTTAACTGCTAGCGATTTATTTACCAAACCTTACCTTGTCCTTGGTTTATAATAATGTGTGTCTATGCATATATTTAATCAAATTACATTTCCTGTATTGAAGTTACATTACTTATTTACTTTGTTATAATAGCTGATGATATTAAAATTATTTAGAAAAAAACCTTAAAGTTTAGGTATTATAAACCTTATTAAAACACATGCGTATTTTTATCAGAGAGTCCAAAAATGCAATAATTTACAGTAGGTTCTATTAAAAAACGCAACTTTGTTACTGTTAAGGCTTTTGGATCACCTGTGTAATGTGGCAATGATTTCAAAAAGTAACCAGTAATAGGCCCCCATATATTAAAAAGGTAAGTAATTTTTACAAATTGGCTACATTAATTGAATATCTGTGATGAAAACAGCATTCGACTCTAAGTAGTTTAATAATTAAAAGAATGGCAGGATAAAAATCAGAATTACTATGAAGAAACTTGTTCATCCAGTCAAGTGAAAACCACAATTCGAGTGTTATCAAGGATAATCAGGGATATAAATGTATGTTCTAAGCAAGAAGAGGTTGCCACATTCAACAATAACAAAATTTAAATTTCCCTCCATCATTATTAGTAACTTCTTGCTGAAGTATGAAATTACCCCTTGCGGGAAATTTAAATTTGGTCATTAGGGAAAGAGAATACTTAATTTCATGTTAAAGAAGCATTAAAAATAAATCCACATCATTTAATTTAATAAACATCCTTATTTCAAAACGCAACGAATGTAATTTAATAGGCAGAGTTCTAATTCTATCCTAAAAAATAGGAAAAGCAATAAACAATGTTTAACAAATGTTTCTAATATAGTGAATTTCATTACAGATTTATAAGCGCAAAGAATAACCCGTAAGGACAACGTCTTTTTAAACTAGGTCTTAAAAATAATAAACTCATTTTTTTTATGGTGTTCCTAGTAAAACCGCCGTCCAATATTTACATCCTAAATTATTGTATACACTCTTTGTAAATTAACCTTGACTTCTCGTAAAAAATTGCATATATAAATAGGAACAGATGTTCCGTTAACGAAATTGATTAATAAGAGGACAATATATCGAACAGCAGATTAAATCAAATCATAAAACATGCTCATCAAGCTTAAATTTGGTACATGCAAATAAATGCTGTGAATTACAAAAAAGTAAAGATTTTAGTACTATAGAGAGCAGCGCATTCTATCATCCGTTAATTAAGTTGTGACAATTTATAAAAAAATTTACCCTTTTTAATGTTAATAGTCATAATAAAAACCACACAATAGTTCTCTTTTTATTAAGTTAAGTTTTATACATTTAATCTTGAATAATTATCTGAACGTTTAACTTTGTAATTAAATATTATCATTGTTGTCGTTTTGGTCGTATGTTGCGCCATCTGTTTTCTGTAGGTAAAATCACTCGAACAAATTTTGCATTGCCGTGAGCGATGTTGTATTAGTTTGTTCTGTCAAAGTGGTCAAAGTAAGTAAGTCGTGTTATGCAGCAGCGTAGTGTAAATTAGTACGAATTTAGATTTATCATGTGAAACACACCAACTAGTCAGTGTAATAAATTAAGTGAAAGAATGAGAAGTGTAATAAATACGGTGCGGAAATGAAATTCATTCGGGGAAATATTCATGTGACAACACTTAACAGGATCTCTACTAGTCAAGAAAATTGTGTTTTAATATTAAGTCAGGAGCTATGGTGTTGACAGCTAGAAGATATAATGCATTTAACG
Source organism: Protaetia brevitarsis (assembly GCA_004143645.1). NCBI lineage: Eukaryota > Metazoa > Arthropoda > Insecta > Coleoptera > Scarabaeidae > Protaetia > Protaetia brevitarsis. The sequence continues at coordinate 1,320,218 of RXPK01000039.1, forward strand.
GCAGAAATCGGACTCGTAAACATCCCAAAATCGATCACATATTCCGCTAACGTTTCGCAACTATTTAATTTAGGTTAAAATGTGATCGAGCGACGATGCAAGCGAAAAAACGATATCTATTAGTAATTTGTTGTTGTGCATTCCTCGCGTTTTGCTATTTCGGCGGCTACCGGCTGAAAAGTGAAAAATCCGTAACGAAAATCAACAATCTGCCCACTTATATTGATTTAAATGGAATCCGAACAGGCAGTATAAGCCGGAAAAGGGGAAGACCCGATTTGCGAAATACTCGATTGTGTCGGATGGAAACATGCTTTGATATCACCAGATGTCGGAAGAGCTTTAGAGTGTATGTCTATCCTTCGGAAGACAACCCGGAACCCAGTCAGTCATACCAAAAATTGTTGAAAGTCTTACGAGAATCCCGTTACTACACCTCTAACCCAGACGAGGCTTGCTTGTTTGTTCTATCTTTGGATACCTTGGATCGGGATCATTTGAGCACAGATTACGTGAAGAATTTGCAAAATCGTGTACAGAAATTACCTTATTGGAACCGGGGTTTGAATCATGTGATTTTCAACTTGTATTCGGGAACTTGGCCTGATTATAATGAAAGTGGGTTGGATTTCGATTTTGGATTTGCCATACTAGCAAAGGCCAGCATGTCAGAAAGCCATCTTAGGCCTAATTTCGACGTTAGTATCCCGTTATTTCATAAGACATACCCGGAGAAAGGAGGAGATCCCGGATTTGTCATTTCGAATAATTTCCCATTGAATAAGAATTATTTATTAGCCTTTAAAGGAAAAAGATACGTACACGGAATCGGTTCCGAGACGAGGAATTCATTCTACCACATACACAATGCGCAAGATGTTATAATCGTGACGACTTGCAAACACGGGAAGAGCTGGAAAGATATGAAAGACGACCGGTGCGACGAAGACAATAAAGAATTCGACAAATACGATTACGATGTATTGCTGCAGAATTCCACTTTTTGCTTAGTGCCGCGAGGGCGACGTTTAGGCTCCTTTCGGTTCCTCGAAACGCTACAAGCCGGCTGCATACCGGTTATATTATCAAATAGTTGGGCTCTTCCCTTCGCTCAGGTCATAGACTGGAAAAAGGCTGCGATTTTCGCCGACGAGCGTTTGCTGCTTCAAATCCCAGATATGGTGCACTCGATATCGGCAAGGAAGATCTTAGAGCTGCGACAGCAGACGCAAGTCCTATGGGATAGGTATTTCTCCTCTATCGAGAAGATCGTATTCGCGACTCTGGAAATCATCAGGGATAGATTGCCGAATAATTTGCCCAGGAACGGGGTGGTGTGGAATTCTCACCCCGGAGCGCTGGTGACCCTTCAGGAATTCACCGACAGTTCCAATGATTTACCCTTCTCGTTGATTAACAGTGATAGTTTTACTGCCGTCATTTACTGCCAACTGGGATTGAGCTTGACACCATCTTCTACGCTTTATAGATTGATTACGAATTTGTCCAGGAGCAAGTATCTGCATAGGATAATCGTAGTTTGGTCGAACGATAAACGATCGCCTAATCGTTGGCCTCCATTGCCGTCCCATATTAATTTTCACGTGTTGCAGTCGTCATCTGCTGACCCAGCAAATGCAGGTATTACATATCAATATTACAGCCCATTTTCCATTTTTTCACATTGATCTTCCTTAAATCCACATTGATCGCCTCCAAACTCTGTCATCTCCTTCGATCTTGTACAGATTCCATGAATACCCTTTTCGCATTTTGGTCACACAATCTAACTATCTCACCTTATCGCATTTGTTTAATTTTGTTTGAATGGCGAATAAAAGACATTTTATCAGAGGAATCTACTGCTTTCATTTTATTTAAATTGTTGTGATTTTAAACAGAACTTCTATAACTTGTTGAGATGGAAAAACAAATTGTTGGAGTATGTAGAAATGAAGAATTCTGAAAATCATTCAAAATCGCCAGTTATTATTTTTTTAATTCAGGTTCTGGGTCACTTTATGTAACTGACTTTCGTTTCCTTGAGCCTAATGTCATTAAATATGTATCACCTCTTCCTTCAAATTCCTCATTGCTTAGTAACTGTAGTAATTACTTAATTTCTTAATAGTTCCTCTTTCAACCCATTTTGAAAGTTCCCATTTTGTGGCAAATGTTATAAACCAAACTTGCAAAGAATAAAGACAAAAATGTTGTTTTATTTTGGAGTAAAGGAACAAAATTACCATAAGAAAGGACACATTCTCTGCTACTCCATACTCTGCATGTTAACAGTCAATTTTTTTTCAATCTGCTATATGAAACTGAGACATAAATTTCCATCAATGAAAAATTTAGTTTTACATTTGTAGATTTTATAATGAGCAAAATGTTCGGTGATAATATTATTAGGTATTATATGTAATTTAACTGATCTTAATTACGTAAGGTTTATTTAAGGTACAAATTAATTCACTAATAAAATGTAATTTATCTTCTATCTTTTGTTTACTTATTCGTCATTGGTGGTATTTTCACTGCAGGCTTTTAAATATTATACTATCTCAAAGCTTTTAGTACATACTTTAGTAAACGATTTTTTATGCCACATTTGTTGCATACATATTCCTTATATTTATGCTTACCCTTGTAAAACTATGATAGGAGTCACTTGCGCAGTATTCTCTTTTGAATTTTGGAAATACTTGGAACAAGAATTCGAGTTTGTTTCATCATTTTCTTTGGTTGCAATTTCTTCACTTCCTACTAGTGCCAAACATGTTCTTACTTTCAATGTTTTGTTAAATGTCCTATTTTTCAGTCATATTTTTCGGGTTTATCAGGTATAAATTTGTCACTTAGTGCTTATCAAAGAAAACAAAACTGTAGAATACTCTACCACTCTCTTTAATTCTATTGCGTATTCATTCACGCTTACTCTTTCTTCCTAATTGGTTCTCCCAACCCTAAACAGTAATCTCTCCATAATTTCGACTTTCGGTGGTAAAAAAAAAATGGGTAACGAATTTTCAATTTGCTGAAACGATAATTATTCTGGCTCCTCTAGGGATTATTATATTTGTTAATCATTCCCGTTTATTTCAAAATTAAATTAATCGTTTAAGATTAAGCTTGCAGCTTTCTCTTGCACTATCAAATTTCTGTACTTTCTCAATCTGAGTCTCTCTTTCTGCTTTTTCTCTAAATTTAATTTATTCATTTTATTATTGTTTGTATTATTGTAGTATTTATTATTTACTATTGTTTTTCAAGTGCCTCATGATGGCCTAGGTTGAAACATGTTGCATATATAATAAAATGATAAATCAATAAATATTACATTCCATAAAATGATATAACCGTCTTTACGTCAAAAAATATATATTTATCAAACATGTCAACAACAAATGTAAGAAAAGAGGTAAAAAAAATTGGACAAAAAAATAAAAACCGTTAATAAAGTTATAAGAAAATTTTGGAAAAGAAAGTATCAAAAAGTAGAAAAATTGAAAAAAATACCAAAAAATTAAAAATAAACAAATGCAAAAAGGTGAAAAAAATGGAGAAATTTTAAAAACTGTTGAGATTAACAAATTAAAAAAAAAATGTTAAAATGTTTATTAAGTTGTTGAAGTTAAAAATGCGTAAAATTAAAAAAAGGGGAGAAAACTGTGATTTTCCAAAAATTTAAAAGAAATGAAAAAAGAGCAAATATAAAGAGTAAAAAACCTGGTACGTTTTTAAAGAAATTTATTTGCTAAAAAAAAAATAAAGAAATTTTCCTTTTTCTTAAAGAGGAGGTAAAAAAATAAAGAAAAATATTTTGAAAAATTGTTGGAAAAAAAATCTAAGAAAAATTGAAAAAATAAACACTGAAAACCCCAAACAAGAAATTGATATACCAAAATATACCAATTCAATCCACGTGGTATCAACAAAATAAAATAAATTCGTGGACAAATACTAGAAATTTAGAAAAATGAAAACTAATAGCAAGAACAATGCTTCTACTCACCCAAACCGAGGTGATTGAAAATTAAAAACAAAACAGCAAAATAGAAAAAACGGAAAAATTAACTCTTTAAACTAAAATCAGAAAAATTAAACTGAAAATATATCTTCCTGCACAAAAATAATAAATGATCTTATATCTACAATGTGCACACATTAATATATTAACAATTATTATAAAATGAATCGCTTGATGGACAAAATATTCACAGAAATCAAATCTCTATATCAAATGAATTACAAAAATGGCTACAAAGATTTAAAAATACATGTGCTCACGGTAACAGTCGACCAAGGAACTCCCTGACAAAACTCTACAATCGTTTGTCATACGAAAACTTACAACGCAAACGCAAAAAATCTAGTAAAAAACACATTAAGTCAAATTAGCAAACAATAGACAAATAATTGAATGGAATTAATTAAAAAAACTTAACACTTAATTAAATAAATCATACAATCAATTCTTTAACTAAATTTATAGAAAACAAAATCTATATTTGTGAAAATTCTCGGTTAACAGAATAACGGCCGAACGAAGTAAACAACTCAAAACTATGCAACTTAAAATACACACGCGAAAAATGGGATGCCTGTCCATAGCATCTCTCCCAATTACTAAGGGGAAAACGAAAATTGGCGTGTTCTCTTAGAAATTGTCAACAAAAAAAAAAAAAAAAAAAATCCAAAATCTCCCGCACTAAATTAAACAAAAACATATCTCCGCACACAGGGGTGAAAACGTCACTTCCGGGTGCTGAAAACTACCCTGTCGTGGTGGAAGTGTTGGAGTGCTGATATGTGATAACGACCCTTGTTCAGCATACCGTCTAAAGCAGTGCTCCGCAACCGGTGTGCCAAGAAGCCACTCTAGGTGTGTCGCGGTGCGATATCTATAACTTGTGCAAATTTTTGGTTTTCCTATATATATATTCCAAATGCATCATGTTTTTTCGAATTAAGTTAATATGAAATAGGTTCTATAAGTGGCAAAATAAGATAGTCGAAGTTTGGATATCAAAGAAAACGTTGTATAATACCGCTTTTTGTTTCACATTATTTACTTCAGGTATTCTCATATCTACATCGATAACTTTGTTTATTTATATCGTATACTATTGTAGTAATGGACAAGTTTTTAAAAAGAGAACGCCCAACGTCACTCACAAATGAACCCAGCACGAGCGAAAAAGTGTGTGAAAAGGCAATATCACGAAGATACATTCAGTACGGCTTCTCACGGTGTGGCAAAAAGACGAATCCGAAACCAGAGTGTGTAATTTGCAGAGAACAACTTTCTAACGGAGCAATGGTCCCAACCAAACTAATTCGCCATCTAAAATCAAAACATCCAGCTGCGCCAATAAGGATAAACAATATTTTCAGCTAAAAATTCGCTGAAAATATTGTAATATCAGAACTTAAAGCAGAAGCAATATATCAGGTCTTCAGGCACAGTTTCTGAAAAAGCGCTAGAAGCTATTTGCTATGTTGCAAAATTAACTGCTCGCCAGAAAAAAAAACCGCATACTATTGGGGGAGGCTTATAAAGCCTGCATGCATGGAAATCATTCGATTAATGTTAGAGCTTAAAGAAGTGAATGAAGTAAGTAAAGTTCCACTATCAGCTGATACAATTAAGAGACGAATTACTGATATGTCGACCGATATTTTTGCAACACTCATCAAAAAAATGAAAACAGCTGATAAATTTGCACTTCAAATCGACGAAACAACAGATATTAGAAAACGAGTACAAATAATAAGTATTGTACGTTTCGTTGATGAGGATTCAATAAAAGAACATTATTTATTTTGCAAAGATCTTCCGGAGCGAACTACCAGCGAAGAAATTTTGCGAGCAACAAATGATTCCTTTGAAACTCATGATATTCAGTGGAATAAATGTGTTAGTGTGTTGCAGCAATGATGGGCAATAAAAAGGGATTTGTCTCGTGTGCAACAAGACAAAATCCAACAATACAAATTATCCATTGTGGAATACATCGTGAAGCACCGATGGTCAAGATATTACCAGCAGAACTATTGCAGACTATGAACGAGTGCGTCAACATTATAAATATTATTAAAACAAGAGCCCTAAATTTGTGAATTTTTGAAGCACTCTGCCAAGAAATGGGATCAAATTATCATTCCTTATTGTTTTATACTGAAGTGCGTTGGTTATCCAAAGGCAAAGTTCTAGCAAGATCATTTGAGCTTCGCGATGAGGTTAGTCAATTCATGTTCAATCAAAACATGCTTGAACTGTACCACCTGTTCGAAGATCATCAGTGGATAGCCAAACTTGCAACATGGCTGACATAATTGAGCACCTCAATAAAAAAATGCAAAGTAGAATTGAAAATTTATTAACATGCTCTTCTTTTTTTTTTATCATATATAGTGTGCCGCAAAAATACTGTGAGCGGTTTGGGTGTGCCGATGTTGAGAAAGCGTTGCGGAGCACTGGTCTAAAGAATGAAGTTCATAGGTGACTCCATCAAAAACTCTAGCCACTCCATAAGGTCCCATATAAGGTTTTTTTAAACTGCTAAGCAAAACTAGCAGAAGCAGGTTGCAGCTGTTAAACAAAGAAGCAGTTTTATACATCACTAATTTCAGGGCGAACTAATTTACTTATGAATCCACATTTTTCAAGGGGCGCGTTGTATAAGAATGCTCGATTTCTGGTTTAGAAATCCTACTATTCTAATTGACCCGCAGATCCTCCCGCTTCCACTTCCACGTTTAATATAATTTAGCCTGATATTCATCCCCATATATTCCACCTCTACTGCATCATCTGTGGTAATTTACAGGTATCGCCCAAAGGTTTTACCCGCATCCACTCATAGAAACGTCGGCCGTGTTGTCTTTAGACGAAGACACTACGATGACGACGGACGAAGTGGATTTCGCCTTCAAAGTTTGGCAGCAATTCCCAGAAAGGATAGTAGGATACCCGGCCCGCTCCCACTACTGGGACGACGCCAAAGCTTCCTGGGGTTACACCTCGAAATGGACTAACGATTATTCGATCGTTTTAACCGGCGCTGCGTTTTATCACCGCTATTATAACGTCTTGTACACGCAGTGGTTGAGTCCGCTGTTGCACAAGACCGTCGAGCAGAGTCAAAACTGCGAGGACATTCTGATGAACTTCCTGGTGAGTCACGTGACCAGGCGGCCGCCGATTAAGGTGACACAACGGAAACAGTATAAGGGTTTGTCGTCGGCGGGTGGTTGGTCACCCTGGAACGACCCAGACCACTTTATCCAAAGACAGACATGCCTTAATACGTTCGCAGCCGTTTTTGGCTATATGCCGCTGTTACGATCAAACCTGCGCTTAGATCCCGTGCTATTTAAAGACTCTGTTTCGAATATGCGAAAGAAATATCGGCAAATCGAGTTAGTCGGCAGCTAGCTTACGAAAAATAAGAAGGAAAAAAAATTTAAGAAACGCGAGCGTAAAACATTTTATCGCGAAACATTCTGATCCTTAGAAATGTATAAAAGAAAAACAAACTAAATTTATTATGTAAATATATACTAACTTTGTGTAAATATCGCTGCTAAATTTACTTTAGCTCATTGTAACCGTGGGGTTATTTTGTTAATGAGATTTACGCAAATAATTTCGGTTTTATTTAGACAACTTTAAGTTCGCGCGCGTATAAATTTATAACTGTTAATTTTTATCTTTTTTTTTTTATTTATAGACGCGGCGGTCTAATTAGGCAACTGTTTTTAAATTCTGCGATATATTAGCGTACATAATTGCAATTAACACTTGATAAGAGCCGTTGTATTCATCTACAAGTGATTTGTTTCAGTCATGAATAAGAGAATTTAGTTGCATTTAGATTTTAGGTGCAATCGCGATCCTATTCGAAGAGATAAGAAAAGTTCACTCAGTGTTCGTATATACCTTGATCGGCAATTCCCGGCGCCGACACGAAAAATTCCCGTTTTGACACTGCAATTCCCTTTTTTTTGGCGGCAAATACAAACTTATTAACTTTTTTTAATAAATTACTTACGAAATTAAAATAAATGTACCGATACAATGACAGATTCATTTTAACTAAAGCAAATGAATAACAAAATACAAAAATAATAAAAATTTAAATTTATTTTTATCGATGCAATTGTAATATTTTATCCAAAAATTCCCTCTAAAACAAAACTTTTTCCCTCTAACGTTCAAAATTCTCTCTAAAAAGGGAATTTCCCTCCCATATACGAACACTGGGTTCACTCATGATACAAGAATTGCGCATCTAGGTGTGACGTATCTGAGGGCCAAACAGTACTACCAATCCAATAATTTAATAGATATCACCAATGTAAAGAACATTAACCCCCCCCCCCCCCAAAAGGGGGTTTTCCGAACGGTTTGAGCACAAAAACAAAATACCTCTCGAGGAAAGCTTTTGCTTCCTGTTCTCGAAATTTTCAAGCTTATTTTAATTGCAAAATTTAAGAAGAGAAGATTTTTAATTTTAAGATACACCTTGATTCATGCAAAAAAGACAGTTTTTAAAATGCGACATAGCACCTTCATCCACTCGTATCTTCAATTGATACACGTCAAATTTAGCTTTCCTTTTCTATCACTCAAGTCCTCTTCGTTGATGTTAACACCATAACCAACTTGAGGTTTACTTTGAGATTATAATTCCATTCTACTTTTCAAAAAAAAGAAACACGAAATGTAAAACTAAAGATGCACATTCCTGTCATTTTGACAGATGTCATCATCAGTTAACTTTTCTTTCAGTCTAGAGCAAGAACAACAACGAAAACCTTACCCTGAGGGCAAATACTAGTACCCGTTAACGTAAAACAAAATTAAATTAATATTCTTATTCTAAGTGGGAGATCATGTCGCCTCTTCGCGGATGTTTATAATTCAGAAAGTAGTCTAAACCCGACAAGTCTCAATAGCTCAGCCACAGTATATACCCTATCCAGTAGTTTCACATCGCCGGTAACATGGGTTTCAAACATGGCGCCACCAGGAAATTCGCGGTGTCGCATATGTGGGTGAAATTGTAACTAAAACTATTTGAATTTGTTTACAAGCAAAAATCTAACCTACAAAGCCGTTCCATTCTGTCATTTTATTATAGAAGTGACAGATGTTGTGCGATTTGCTGTCAATTGTCAGTCTGTTTGACTATATAGGTTATTTTCGTACCCACTTTGCAATTATTAGTTGGAAATATAGCCGCCAAACGCCATCGCGAATTTCCTTAAATTGATAGACAAAACATCAAAGGCGCCGACAAGGTTTATACTGTGGCTCAACTGTTTCCGGTTAGCACCTTGATCCTCTCCGGGTTAGAAACCGTTTCTCTCATCTGCCTATGTTGGACAGATCCAGTATCATTAAAACTCATTCGAACTCTCATTCTGATTACAATGTGGCTCACATTGAAATGGGCAGCCACAGTTCTTAGCGATGCACCAGCCATAAGCATTTCCATAGCTCGGCTCATCTCTTCAATACCTAAACGCCTTAATGGCATCTCTAAAATGTAATCAACCGCTCTGAATTAAAACTTACTCCAGAGATTCGCAAAAATTCTCTTAAAACTTGATAAAAGTATAAGCGTCCGCGAGCTCAGTAACTGCACTTATGGCCAGTGTTGCCAGATTTATCGTTTTCAACTTCAATCTTCCGTTCTTGCGTTTCGAGTTCACAATTTACCGCTTTTTGATATTTTGTGGTACTTAACAAAACTATAATTCCGATAATGTATAAACCCTTTATTTCATTGCATCAGAAACACTTGGTATGCAAGTAGTAGGTGCCACGTTATCTGTTATTTTCAATACAAAAACAACAGCTGCGCCATCTGTGCAATAAAGTCAAAGTAAAATAATTTAATAATAATTTAATTTCTGTTTTTTTAAAACAAATTGCCTGTCATTTTAAATTGAAGTGGTTAATAAAATTTTGCAGAGATTTCCTTTAAAAAACATAAATTGTTGCAAAATTTATACTTTCTGAATCCAGAAACTGTACCAGTAAAAACAATTAGCAGTATTGCAAAACTTGCAACTAAACGGCGTATTTTAGTCGATCAAAGTAAATTACAAATAGTCAATGAGTGGGGTTTGCTTAGTAATTTTGATTCTATTCCAGATGCAAATAATATATTCCATTTTTTGATCTAATATCGATTTGGCCCAACTTCATTTTCAACATGTTAACTTTACCGCACTCAAGTGCAAATGGTGAAGGGGTTTTTTCAGCAAGCAATTTGTTAAGAGACAAACAGAGAAATAAGTTGGGAAACGAAACAATTGTTGGTTTACTTCACAGTATTCGTCTGATAACCAATAATTGTCTCGATTTTCAACTGAATAAAGATTTACGACGCCTATGACATATGTATAATAATTATATACTTAGTTTTATAATTTGAAGAATTATAAAGTGTTTTTTTTTTAACACTGCGTAGGCTTTCACAGCCGGTGTAACTATAACTAACAGCTTCTTGCGGGTTTCGCCGTGTGTCAAAACTTTCGCTCGACGTTTCGCTGTTCATACTGACAGCTTCTTCAGGATAACTGAACGGAACTGAGTGAACTGAGAGAACAGTTCAGTTATCCTGAAGAAGCTGTCAGTATGAACAGCGAAACGTCGAGCGAAAGTTTTGACACACGGCGAAACCCGCAAGAAGCTGTTTGTTTTTTTTTTGGTTTTTTACCAAAATATAAATTTATAGGTAGCGAAATAAAATGAATAAGAACATTTGAATTTCGTTATGGAAAATCTTCCGCTCAGGTATTGACATCTACCGTTATTTTACATGACATTCTACTGCTACGAAATAATTTCATCTGGCAACACTGCTTATGACAGATAATAACAACAAACAACACTTGAATCACAAATGTCATTCGATAGGCATTTGTTTGCATTCGAAACACAGCCTTGATCATGTATGAAGTCATGCTAAACGCCTAAAAAGGGTTGCTTACTTTTACTGCATGTTATATACGTGTACCAGTTCAAATGTTGAGCAGTGTATATTGGTGAAACCATGCAATATTTAGGAAATAGAATAAATGGACATAAATATAACAAAAATCTTACAGCCTTGAAAAAAAAAAACGTGAAACAAATCAAAATCATACATCTGATTTTAACAATATGAAATAATTCAAATTTATAAACATAAAGACACAGTTAATGATAAACAGATATACAATACTTCACAAAACTATATAACTTAATTTTATAACTAAGCGCAATAATATTTTAGAAATCCATTTAATTACAAAATTTAATAATATTATTATATTAACTAACAATAAATATTCAAAACATACTATACTGAAACGCAATGTTTACATACAACAAAACCATATATTAAAAAATTATAGTAAATAAAACGATTATATGATTTTGTCATTTATTTATTAAACAAAAAAATTATTTATAATTAACTTTCATTACCCCTTCATAATTTATATTGTAACTTCACAGTAAACACATTTATATCTCAGACACGTAACAAACACGTATCATATGATCTATCTATTTTCTCAGACACATAACACGTAAGCTTCAGTGGGTGCGGAATGTCCTCAACATGCAGCTGTCTTTGATATGTCTCTGAGACATCACATAGATATGATTCTGATATATGCACACTGTTTTATTTCAGGGCGGTTATTATGTTCTCTGTATAATACATAACATTCTTTTAAGAATAGGTAAAAATCATTTTCGAAACTATCTTAAGTTATATATTTATCCATTATGTAGTAAATATACATAAATATTATTGATTTTACAAAATATAAAGAACTCACTTGCCGAATTATAACGTCACAACTCCTAAAAATTGAAATATAATGGTTCTACACAGTTCACAAACTTGTATGTTATTTTTTTTGTCCGGATTTTGCACAAGTTCGTTAGTGAAGCTGGTGGAGCAATGTGCCAAGAATCGTATTAAATATCTTCACCATTCTGTTCTCCGATTCTTTTTATGAATGATCGCTAAAACGAAATTAACATTTTTTAATTTGAAAACCGTGCAAGTAATTCACTTACGATTTTTGGAGTAAAATCATTAAAAGAAACTCGAAATTATTCAAACTTTGTTTAGAATTGAGATGAGGTAGTAGTTGTTGTATTTCCTCAGCATCGTCGTCCGCGGTTTAACCTTCTTCTATTTTGAGATGTGTTAGTGGAATAAAACCACTTTGAAAATAAAAAGCAGACATTTTCACAAACATCGTCTTTATAAGTAATAACATAGATTCAAAAACGTTATTTTGTAAAGTAAAAATATGCTTACGTTTAATACCGGTTGACACACTGTTGTTAAATGCGTGTCAGTGCTTCAAATTTATTATAGTTAAACCAGTAAATATATGTCACAAACCGACACCAACGTACGACACGCCATTTGCACAGTCGCTCAGAAATTTCAAACTGCGGGAAACACAAAGATATGTCACGAATAGTTCTTGAACAGCACCAGATCAAGGATATGTGATGTATTATTAGGTACATCTCAGATACATCACTATAATGTAGCGATAACATTTAGGATGATACATTTATGTAACATTTACGTACCTAAGTTACATAGCACTGTTCCTTACCCACCTAGCCAAACTTAAATTGCCCGCAATTATTCTTAGTAACTTCAACGTTCAAATATAGAATTACGTACTATTTTACATTCATAGTTATTTTAATGCCTTTACGTTGAAGTTATTAAAAATTGTGGCGGGAAATTTAAATTTGGCTATTAGGGTAAATGATGTAACAGACGTATGTATGTTTACTGGGTTGAAAAAGCTGCTTTTGCAATAAAAGCGAAACGTCGTTGTACATTTTCATGTTTTTTTGAGGACCTAAAAACCAAGACAAAAAAAAAGAAATTAATTTCGTTCAACCCATAGCCAAATTTAAATTTCCCGCAATTATTCTTAGTAACTTCAACGTTGATACATAAAATTCCCCACTATTTTGTATTACATTAATAGTTATGTTGAAGCCTTTACGTTGAATTCTTTAAAAATTGTGGCGGGAAATTTAAATTTGGCTATTAGGGAAGTTTGTTCACATAAAAAAAATAATATTAAGGTAAACCAGAGGAAAATGATCTGGAGCTTATCAGTATTTCATTCAGTGTTTTTTTGAGCTTCTGTTTTTGAAGTTCATTGCGAAAAATAAGATATTAAAGTTAAAAAAAAAACACCCTTAAATTTTTTTCCGTTTGAAAACCATTCTAAAAATCTCACTGCACTCTATTTAAAAGAAACACAAAAGATCTTCGAGATACGTCTCCTTAAACTGACATGATAACATCTATGTGTGAATTAGGTTTAACACTGAATAAATAAAAAAGTGTACACATCTAAAGATATCCGGGTTACTTGTTGCTATCTAATTTAACGTTGTATTCTTCCAAGTATATATATATATATTTTTTTATTCGCGTTTCTTTTCAGCAGCATTATTTTTACATCAAGAAAAAAATTAACAATATTACCCCACTTGCTCTATATACAATACTGGGCTAATACCATAACTAAAAGCACGGAAAAAAAATTGTATGTCCATTCCATATAGGAAATTTTTTTTTATGGATTTTAACTATACTTTTAAGTATAATTTTGTAATCTTATTGAAATTTTAGAAACTGTAGTTCCTGTGTGGCATTATTATTCCTCACATGTACTTAATGAAGCCGGCAGATACATTGTGCCATATCAATCATGTATTTTTTTTTCATTAGAAACGCCATTCTCTCGATGCTCGTACATGTTTTTTTTTTTTGTTATATTATTGAATACGATCTCTGTTTTTTCGATTAACGTTTCATAATTATCGCATAGACCATTAGGTCGCGCTTTGCCAAAAAGAATTTTTAATAAAACAGATGTAAAACATAAAACAGGGATCGTATTCAAATAGAACTCAAATCAGATTCTCTATATACTATTAATGACTATATTATATTATAAATATATTTTCTTTCCTATATTGTTTTTATTTTGTAAATTATTTTATGTACCTATTTATTTATTAAGTAAGATCTATAAAAAGTATTGTTTATATTGTTGTTACATCATGTGATTTAATTTATATACATATATAAAGATAAAGAGAAAGATTATAAATACATGTACATATTTAATAAAAAAAAACGGTTAATTTGGTACAGCAATACTAATATTATTGTTATATATATTTTTGGTATGTGTATGTATAAATTACATATAGACATGGATGTTTTGTACAATTTTGTATGCATTTTAATATAAGTTAAACATTTACAAAACAAAGTTGTTTTATTAATTCATCGTTTATTGCAGCAAAACTATTACTACCTTGCCCAAAATCAGAAATGAGGAGTGATTTAAATTAGTCCCGCCAAAAAGAAGTTTTTTGATTGGCTTTCGCATAATCTTGTTCACACATAAAAAGAAGATATTCCGGAAATCGTCATCATGTCATTATTTATTTAAACCACAGTTAAACTGTCAGCGTGACCTGTCAAAGTTATATTGGTTTTACTTTGTAGTTATATTGGTTCATAAATAAAAATAGAAATTATTAATTAATTGTTAGAGCTGTAATAAATGACGAAAACAGATACAGCCCTAATAGCCAAATTCAAATTTCCCGCAATTATTCTTGCTAACCTAAACTTTAAAACATAAAATTACCCACCATTTTGTATTACATCAACAGTTATTTTAATGCCTTTACGTGGAAATCACTAAAAAAAATTGGCGGGGAATTTAAATTTTGCTATTAGGGAAGCACTTTTCTCATTTATTTATTTATTCATTTCGATTTATGATGAGAGCCGTATGTCAAAAATTGGGCATTGATCATAAATTTAAATTTGCCGCTGTATTCTATGTTTTTATTCATAAAACCGATATATTTTCGGTACTCGGGGTAGGAAACAGGATTATCACAAGTCACAAGAGATATATTTTAATCATATAACACCAGTTACAAAATTTTAATGATTGCTTATTATTTTTCTACGTAAATAAACTACTTTGTTTATTTTAAGTTTACAAATTTTAGTATGTAGGTTATTTAATAGAATCGGCAGCATTCACATACATATTTTATGAGAATAAAGTATGCATGTAATCCAGATCTGTGATGTAACCGCGTCAAGTATTTTGAAAATCACAGTGTTATTTGTTTGTGGTGTTTATTTTGATTTGGCGCTTGACAGTTAGTGAAACAAAATGTCAATTTGAATTATAGCTTTTTCTAACCTAATCTATTGTTTATAATTACTACAGTTGCTTAAATATTCTTTCTGGGTATGTTGATTTAATATAATTATGCGAATTTGTTCGAAATTGCAGTTATTTCAGAATTCCCACTGAGCTAATAAACAAATTTTCGATACATCCAAGCATGAAATTAATATGTAACATTGCTGTCGGCAATCGCCAGTTATCGACGCTAGCGTTAAAAAATACGCGAAAATACTCTAAATCCACATTGGCGCTGTGTAAGCATCCAAAGAAGGATACATACTGCATAATTTTATTCAATAATCACTGTAAAAATGGCAGCAAATACGAAGTTAATGGGAACGTATCAAATATTTTAACAAAATTTTTAAAGGAAGGGAAAGCCACTATTCAGTTTAAGCAGCCCCCGCATGACTTCTACATCCAAGCAGAATTGATCCCGCTTCAGTGCTTTTTACATACTTTGAAGAGGGTGTTAACGGGAACAATCGGGGAGAAGGAATTGATGTGTTCGAGTTTAGCTGCGACACCGATATCATCGAAAAACATGCCGCCAAAGAAACTGGTTATAAAGAGCAGGTCAGAATACCCAGCGAGAGGATTCCCACGTACGTTAGAAATTTTATATATCAACGATATTAACCGATGCTCATTAGATATAGGAATTTTGCGTCTAAGTAAATTAAAGATACTAGATTTAAGTAATAATTGCATTGAATTTTTGCCTACTGAATTTTCTAATCTCTCATGTTTGGGCGAATTGAATCTATCGCACAATTCATTCGGGAAAGGTAGCCCAAAACAGTGGACATGGATAAACGGTAGGATAACTAAGAGTCTGAAACAATTAAATTTATCTTACAATAATTTAATTTTCTTACCAGATGGTATTATAAGATTAAGTAATTTAATAACGTTTAATGTAGATCACAATGAATTGAAGTCGCTGCCTTCCGGTATAGGGAATTTGTGTAATTTACGGACCTTCACCGCTTCTCATAATAATTTAGAATCACTTCCAGGTAGTATTAAAAAATTACGATTAGAAAATATCGACTTATCGCACAATAATTTCGATACGTTCGTGCAGAACCTTCCGCCTCCATCGAAAAAGTTAGGAGTTTGTTCATTAAAAGAATATGCCGCAAAATCTGTTCTTTATCATCGGTTATACTATGCTCCCAATACATTACCGAGTACCTTGATGCATTACCTAGAGCTCGCTAAATTTTGTACATGCGGAAAAGCTTGTTTCGATGTTTTTATCGCAATCAATGATCGGTTGCATTTAGAAGCTATTGCCAAAAGTTATTCGCACAGTAATGTTGTAGCGATTCCTGTTAGGTGTTATTTTTGTTCTCTCCGCTGCTTTTACGACAATCGAAGATCCAGATTTCCTTTCACTTGATAGGACGCCATAGACCTTAGTTAAATGTAATTTTATTTATTGATAGACTGCGGATTTTCACAGTCTGATTATGTGTTTTATTTACAATCTCTATTTTTTGAATTCTTCTCGCTAGTTTTTTTTTTTTTGCTTTTTTACTGCTCTTCAGAAGATTTGACAAAAAGAACATTTACATGTGCAGTAAAAAGATACAATAGAAAGTCATTACAAGTTAATAAAATAAAAACTAAAATGTTTTTTTTATTTTCTTTTGTTTGTTTCAATGTTTGTGTTTTACATGTTCTATGCAAAAAAATTTATTTATTATATAATTCCATTTTATGATTTTAAAATTTGACTATTCTGAATTTACTTTTAATTGTAAGTATTATATAGAAACTAAACATTTAAACAATGAACTTAAATTGATTTTAATTTGCAATTATTTTTTTAATGCACAATTCACATGATTGGATTGTTTCTGTAGTTATTTAGACAATGCTTTAATTAAAAAGAATTTGTGAGAATTGTTTATTTCAATTTCTTATTCCTTTATCAATTTACTCACACCTAGCTTATAAGGTGATTTCAAAGATTATGCTTTATAACTTATACTTAAAGTGAGCACTCATTACCAAGGACAAGAACTCATTGTATGCAAGAAAACTGCTCTATCCGTATTTTTTATTTAATTTTGAAGTAATAATGAAAGAATATATCTTTCCCATCAAAATGTTGCCTTTATTAACTGTGGTTTAAATAAATATTATATGCTAATTTATATAATTATATGTGATTATGTGTACATGATGGTATATATGTATGTAATCTGCTTCTATCATCTTCAAAATATAACTATTGAATCAATTATTGTTATTAGACGTACAATATAATTAAGATTTACTATATATTTGTGGTTGGTGTTTAATACAAATCAAAAATAATGCTATTTTACGAATATTTATATATACAATAATATAATATTAAATTTTCCTATAAACATTTTTTATTGTACTTGTATTTATATACACGTAAAATTAAATATTAATATATACAGCCCTAATAGCCAAATTTAAATTACCCGCCAATTTTTTTAGTGATTTCAACGTAAAGGTATTAAAATAACTATTGATGTAATACAAAATGGTGGGTAATTTTATGTTTTAAAGTTGAAGTTATTGAGAATAATTGCGAGAAATTTAAATTTGGCTATTAGGGAGCGTGTTATTAAAAATAAAATTTTAATTTTCAGTACTTGTGTTTTATAGTTTAAACATTGAGCCATGAATATTGTTGTTTAGCAACTAGACTACCAGCTATAAACCTTAACAGGTCAGAATTAATAATTGCTGACAACTTTTTTTCTTCTTGATGTGAATTAAAGGAATATTTTTTTGTAATTAGGGTTTTTAATACACCTGTGTCTTCACTAGGAATATTTAGGTCGGTCACACTGTTTTATTATATTAAAACAAGTCATTTTTTATATTTAAATTCCTGCTTTGAAGCGGGTCTTATGAAATCAGTTTTTAATATATACTGTTATAAATCTATTTGTGTACAAATACGTGTGAAATAATAGCTTATTATATTTATCGATACATGCAAAATATTTGAAAAAAAAGGATATACTGTGATGAAATAAATATTGTGTATGTAATATTTTTTAAAATAAGTGATAAGAAATCTATAAATCAATTAATTAACAAATATCCTGTTGATTAGATTATATACCGATATTATAGATATCCTTCCTTTGGTGTACTTATCTTAAGAGGTTAAATACATTTCGTTTACAACATTCAGCAAGTGTTTTGTTACAATTTTGCATGTTGTAATTGTATATTTGTCTGTATCATATTACGGAAATGCCGATGTCGCAAATACAATGTTCATCGAATATTTTTAATAATGTTACATTTCCAATGAAATTTTTCAGTGTTTCTTAATAAATATCTTTGAAATAAAAAAAAACTGGTGTATTTAATTTAGTATATAAATAAACGACTCTATTTCAACAGCTTTTAAAGATTACCTTTAGTTTTAATTATTGCTGAGTAAAAACATTATTTTCTTAAAATTTCTATTGGACACACTTCATTGTTTATTTATTAGTGATTAGTTTGCAGTTGAATTTTTTTTAATTTTTATTTTATATCATGAGCGCTATTTTTATTGAATGCATTGTATAATAATAGTTACATTATTTATAATAATATTAAAACAAAATCAAATTAATTTTTCTATGAATATAATACAATAATATTCAACATATAAAAATAACAACAAATTGAAATGATTTTCAGAATTTTATTTGAAATCATTTATGCACCGCCATCTATACATATTTTCTTTCGACTAAAATATGAAGCAACATGTAAGGACAATTTCTCGGAAATATCAACCAACATTGGTTATTTTTTTCCGTTTGTTGGTCATTGTAAATTAATACCATTTGTACCATAGTTAGTATGATTTTTATTAAATGAACTGTTCAGCAGTGTAACGGTAATTAATCAATTAGACACGATATTTAAACATCGTAACAGGTCGCTTCATATTTCAGTTAACAAGAAATGTGTACAGATGGCAGCACATGTTTCGACCTATAAATTGTGGATATAACCTAAAAAAGAAATAAAATGATTTGAAACGATCATTTTGTTTCTAATAAAAAAAGAAAACATTGAAATAATAAAGATAATGTTAGCTAATATTTTTCGCACTTCTTTCCTTTATATTCAAAGGAATATTGACGCACATAAACCAATTACCACTCTATTGAATTCACACAATAGAAGAAAGTTTTGTGAAGAGAAAAACGACGATTATATAGAAACAGACAGGTGAGTGTTTTTTCCATCTACATACTTTCGTAGCTAGATAAAGCATTGCAGTGATTATGAAACTTTGGTAGATAAATATTTAAACGTAACAACGGAACATAAATGTTTCATCATACAGCCGTACATAAAATGGGGCCCGCAAAAACTGAAAACGTCACCACAGTGTCAATTAGATGAAGCGATTTCACTGGTGAATAGTTTACGAACATGGAAGGTGATAGATACGATTTTGATACCTTTAGATAATTTTGAGAAGAAGGTATTGTTTGGGAAAGGAACTTTAACGAAGCTTGTCCAGACAATTAAAATGAATCCTGGAATTACATCAGTTTTTATAAATATAAGCACGTTGAAGAATATACAGTTGAAGGAATTGGAGCAGCATTTCAATAAACCGATTTTTGATAGGTATAACATTGTAATTCAAATATTCCGTTTACACGCGACGACTAAGCAAGCGAAACTCCAAGTCGCTTTAGCAGAAATACCATTTCTACAAAATAGATTAAGGAGACAGGACACAGATTTTGTTACTTCTTCTGCAGCGGATATTAGAAATTTTATATTACAAACCCGAGAGAAGAAAATAAGAGAAGCTATAAAAAGATTAAAATCACACAGAGAGCTGTTACGGCATAAAAGAATAAAGGCCAATTTTCCTGTTGTCGCTGTAGTTGGATATACAAACGTCGGTAAAACATCGCTTATTAAAGCGTTGACGAATGACAATAGTTTAGTGCCTCGGGATCAATTGTTTGCCACTTTAGATGTTACTTTTCATGCTGGATTGTTACCATCTAAAATGAAGGTTCTTTACGTTGATACTGTTGGTTTCTTATCGAATATCCCAACCGAGTTAATTGATTGTTTTAAAGCGACATTAGAAGACGCACTTCTAGCGGTAATATAATTGTATTCAGTAAATTTTTTACTTGAATTAATTTATTTAGCGATTTAGGATGTTATATTACATGTGGAAGATGTGTCTAGCAAAGACTTTTTGAATCAGCGGACGCATGTGCTAAATACTCTGGAAGATCTAAGTCAGAAAATGGGTGGGAAAGCTATTAAATCGAAAATTGTGTCGGTGGGAAATAAATGCGATCTACAAATGGGAGTTGATGAATCCATCCTAAAAGTATCAGCCAAGAATGAATTGGGTAAGTTGCCACCTGTAAAACAAACTATATTATGCGTAAGTATATTAGGTTTAAAAAAGCAGTTTTCGAATTCAAAGTACTACTGATAGGCATTGAATACGATCGATTTTCGATTATAAGTTAGATGAATCAACAATAATAGTGAGAAATTAGTGTATCTGACTACAGAAAAACATAACATAAATGCACTTATTTTAACTACCTTCTTTTCTTTTATTTTGTTCTGGCCGAAAGGCGTTCGAATAAATAGTGGGAGATGGAATTGCAGTTTTGAAAATTGAATAATAGCACTAACTAGCTGTTCTAATCAATTATTTTATTCTATGTGCAACATGTTTCGGCCTAGGCCATCATCAGGCATTAAAGAAAGAAAACAAATTTATAAAATGCATTATGGTAAATGAATATTATCTTCCAATAATGCATTTTCTAAATTTGTTGTTTTTTTTTAATATCTGATGATGACTTAAAACTAAAGTCCGAAACATTGCATAACAAAATGATTTAGAACAGTTAGTTGGTGCTGGTTATCTATGGTTGGTGCTATTATTCAATTTCGTTTTGTGTGATGGTAATGATGATGATTTTTCTTTTTAAATTTTAATTTTTTTTTTTACATTTCTACTTTTTTACCTTTTTTAAACGTTTTTCAATTCTTTTCTACAGAAAACATTCCGATTTTGTGGGTAATTACAACAATTTATGTACAAAAACAATTACTTTTTTTTCAAATATTTACATCTTTTTATAGTTACAACAAAGAAATGTAAAATATAAAATAATTTTGGGTCGTTGATCTAACTACTCTTAGCCAAACATTGATTATTATAACATCCCTAATAAAACACGATTGTTAAATTCACCTGGAGGGTACATCCCACTTGGCAAAATTTAAATTATTTTGAGTAAATTCAACAAAAAGTCATCAAAATAACTAGTAATCTAATACAAAACTATTGGTAAAGTATAATAGTGGCCCCAGGTTTGATCCGCAAGGCACTTCAGGTGTGGGAGCCATTGATATAGATTATTTGTATTGTAGACAATTGTATGCTTCAAATGATAATTAAAATCATATAAATCCAGTTTTTTTTTTTAATTGGAATATTCATAACATTCTATGGTTCAAGATAAATAGTGACGGACGAAAAAATAGGTTCAGCAATTACCACCATGTTTTATCTATGTTATCATATTCATTCAAATTTATAACACTGCGTAGGCTTTCACGGGCCGGTGTAACTATAACTAACAGCTTCTTGCGGGTTTCGCCGTGTGTCAAAACTTTCGCTCGACGTTTCGCTGTTCATATTTACAGCTTCTTCAGGATAACTGAACTGATACAGAGCGAAAGTTTTGACACACGGCGAAACCCGCAAGAAGCTGTTAGTTATACATTCAAATTTATCTTTGTTTCATCATTTCATAATTTTCCACTATTATCAGATTAACAATTTGTTCCTGTAATATTGAAATTTATTGACTGTTCGTAAATAAAACAACTTTATACAACACAACAAGCTGTATTTCTCTCATAAATATAACCGATATAATAATCAATACTGCCAACCTAATAATAATAAATTTTTCCCTTCATTGACGCGCCAAATTTAAAATTTAAATTTATGCTCTAACAAATTATCGAAATTGTTTCTAGGTATTGATTTATTAAAACTAACTATTGAAGAAAAAATTTTACAAACAACCAATCGACATATAATATCTATTAGTCTCCCAATTGGTGGAAATGAAATCAGGTAAGTAATTCCCAGAAATCTCATTTTTTTTTAAATAAAGTTTTGTAATATATTAGCTAATATAATTCTAAACGGGTAACGTTTTAACATTTTTTTTAGTGGTAAAAATTAACTGTTTTTATGCCAATAATCTAAATATTATTCTTCAAACTGAACAAATTAATTATTATTAATTTGTATCAATAATTAATTAATTATTAATTGTAAAAACTTTAGTGATTAATGTAAAGTGACTATAAAAATCTTAAAAAATATATTGAAGTTAAATACTTAAAAATAATATTTAATTGTAAGTTGGCATTGAATAATGATATCTTTGATTAGTTAGTTGTTTTGTCCTCATTTATACTTTATATAATCCTTTTAGTTCTTAAAGTATTTGTATTTTTTACGAAACATGTTAGACTCTCTGATATTTATCATATGAATTTTTGGTTACTACAATTTAATTTTCAAGTCTCTCTAATCACACCATAATGTTTTTTTTTTTTTATTACATTTGTAAAAGTTAGTTCATAAAGTTATTAATAATTCTACTTTTTTATCCCAATTCATATATTATTTCTTGTTTGAAATTTGATCACTTTTAACAAAGAAGTTGAGAACTCTGGTAAAAATCGAACGTTTTTGTTGTTGCCTTAATTCCAGAATCTTTGCTTTTGTTAAGTGTATCCGATAATCAAATTAACAGATTTCTTCAATTATATACAAGATCTTTATCGTTTCTTGGATTTGCATTAATATTGAAAATGTTTCTTACTTTTCTACTATTTCTTTTAATTTCAGATGGTTGTACAAGAATGCCACAGTTTTATCTGTGAAAGAAGACGAGGAAGATTCACAGAATCATCTTGTAAAAATCATTATAACAGAACCAAAGTTAAACGAATTTAAACATAATTTTATAATTTAACAACTCTTTTTACTTGTAAATAATTTATATTAATAACTACGTAATACTATTAGAAAATAAAAAATAAAATATTTAAGAAAATAAAGTATTTTATTGATAATTTAGAAAATAGTACATATTTTTTTATTGTGTGTGTTCAACGTGAAATTATGTGATGTAAAAACTTAATATTTAATACAATAGTACGAGCCAACACGATTTAAAAATTATAAAATCACAAAAAAATAGTGATGTTACATCATGATTTTCACAACAAAATAGCACTTGGTACGTTCCTATTTATCTTCTTTAGTGAATTTTTTAGCTTCTTTCATTAGAGTTTTCGTGTCTTCTTCACTGTCCTCTTCGCGATTATTACTCGGTGTCCAGTCATCATCGTAATCATCATCAGAGTCACATTCGCTACACGACAATTCGTAGTCGTCCTCAGAATCGTCGTTGAGAAACGGATCGTTATAGTCGTAATCGTCTTCTTCCGACGAATTATCTTTATAAGTTGGTTTATCGGCTTTTTACGACTGTTTCTCTTCTTACAGGTACCTAACAAGAGATAATAATCATGGAGACATTCGAATATTTATGCCTAACAAATGTTTCCAATTTTTAAATCAACTTTGCGTTTTGTAAGGCCGGTTTTACATTATACTTAATTTAGTATGAAACTTAGATATAAATTTGCTATTAAATATTTTAAAGAGTATCATACAGAAAAATTTATTTGTAAATTTCGTACAAAATATTTAGAACCTGTTCTATTTTCTCATTAATTTTACAAACGAAATATGCGTGCGCAATATGTGAATTGTTGGTTAAGTCCAGTGGGATAGGTCGGCGTTTGTCGTACTATACAGATCGCTCAATCTAAGTTGACAGAGACAACGCAAAAATACGCGATGTAGTTTGTAGTTGAGTCAAAGCGTAAGGAAGTTCTGTTGTCTATCGTATATCGCTGTATCACCATCCATTTTAGAATAATGTCGTGGTCATGTCAGCAGGTTGAATTGTTGATTGAGTATTCAAAACTACCCTAGTAGATAAAGTTAAAATTGATTGATTGTATAACAATTTGTTGAACATACTCAGTTTTATAATCTATAAAAAAAAGATAGATACATACAAAAAATTGCATTTTATTTTTAGAATTATATTTCATCCCTAACTCGTCTTGCAAAATTAACAAATCTATTGCCACTTTGGTCGTTGCACCTTATCAAAATTTCAACATTTTCCTCTGCAACTTCATCTATATCGATGTAGCTTAAGTTTTTAGCGGAACACTAGAAATAAGCTTATAATCACCATCTGAAGGTCTAAGTACTACTGGACTATTTGCGCCTTTATAATTGAAGAAGTAAAATCTATCAGATCCAGGTCTATCCACGTCCGTCAAGATCACCTAGACAATGAGGAAATTGCCAAAGTTCATCAAATCGTTCGACAATGGACCGTCAGTCCTTAATCCTGAATTTAATAAATTTAGAATGCATCTTCCTTCAGGTCACATACTTATCCAATTTTTACATAATATTTTACGGGACTAGCTATCATAGTTACATTTAAAGAAGATAGCCATAACAGCAATACTTCTTGGTCAGCCATTTTACGGTAATATTAACCCTTTTCATAACTTTTTTCATACTAAATTTTTTACTTTATATATCAAACAGACATACTCAAATATTTTGTACCAATTTTCAGATGTAATTTTTTTTATGTATGACATGCAGGTAAATTTCTTTATAAATTCAAAATAAAATTTTATACAAAATTTCATACTAAATTAAGTACAATGTATAACAAAACCAGATTTTTTATGACAGATAAATGTATTTGTATATTTGAATGCAGTTTTTAAATCTAATCAACTATTTTTATAACAATTTTCTCTTAGGCAAGGTTCATGTTTTTTGACAAACAATTACAGCAAATTGAAATCCGTTTATTTTATTTTTGATTTTAGTCCATTCATGAAAAATAACTTTTTTTTTTAATTCAATAAACAAAAAACCATAAAAAAATGCAACTTAAATAAACATACTCTGTACGCATATAATAAATAAAACAATGATTATTATCTTTTAATAAACACCAAATGTTCTACTAGGTTTGGTTATTTTTTAACCTATTAAAACCCAATTTGAAATCACCTTTATTATTTGTACGAATATTTATGCAAAACTCTGATTATAATACAGATATATGTTTCTATGAACATTTCTTAATAATTTTAAATAAAATCAATCATAAATCTATCAAAGTCAAAAAAATTATAAATTTAGAAATGATCGATAAATTTAAATATCTTAAGTAACTTAAAGTGTTAAAGCGTACTTACACTTTGGCCGTGGTTTACTCCTAGGTCTAGGATGTTTGTAGTGTTTTAGGTGGTCTTTGTTCTTTCTGTAACAACGACTTCTATAGCTGCACATTGGACGTTGGTCGTTCGGATCTGAATCATAGTCAGAATCCCCAGGATGGCTAAACTCTTTCTTGTGTTGTGCACTTTTTCTTAAAAAAAAAAAAACGAATCAACTGAAAGATATAGCTTTTCTTTTAGATAAATGGAAGAATAATTTGCTAATACAGAAACTGGAGAGACTCCATTTTTTGGCCACTTTGTAGTTCAAAAAAAAAAATTCCTGCTTCGATTTCTAAACTGCTGCAGCTATCTCTATCATCGCGATGGGATAAAATGGGAATAGACATTTGAGCAGTTCTTATTGCAAGACAAAAAGCAATATGCTGGTGATAGTCGTAGAAGATTGTATTGTTTTATTATTTTATGAAAAGCACACGTGGATCTTGTCTTTGTGGCGCTTTGCAATGATGAAGAATAAATTTCGGTAAGGGCTGCACGTTTAATGTTTACCTCAGCAAGATCAAATGCTGAATCAAGGTTAATAGTTCTAGAAAAAGTACTTTTTGACAAAATTTCATCGTTTTTGACATTTAATATTTCCTTGCTTGCTATCCACATGTTTTGGTGTACCGCAAGATTCCATTTTTGGACCCTTTCACTAATATATTCACAATGGCTATGTGGAGATTAAGGTGGACATACAAGGGGTGTGTATACTAGATTGATTCGTTCATAAACAATAACTTGTACTGGAATATTACAAGACTTTGGTGTTACCAATCTATTGAGAGTGGAGAGCAAGTACAGACCGTTAAGTTTCTACAATTGTATTCAAATAGACACGGCACTTAAATAATCTTTGTGCTAAGCTTTTGCAGTTTTGTTACGCCAGATAGGGATCTTCGAGTTTTGCCAATTTAGAGGTAACCACAAGTCATTACGTTACCAAGCCGATTTTAAGTCACCCCTTACATATAAGCTAAATTTTTAGGATACAAATAATTTCGATCTTTTTGTATAAAAACAAAGACTATCCGTGACATGTTAAAAATTACGAAACATCACTCATATAGTGATTTTTTTTCTTCAAAATCTCAATATTTGCCACTTTCATCGCTGTTATCATACGAGATACTGCTGTTTATAAAGTTAATTGGTTGTAGTCTGAAAACAAATACAAATTTTGCATTCTATGATTATGGAGAGATAAGTATAGCTCCAGTTCATGTGAGCTCGACCCATTTACGATCTATTTTTTACAAGAAAGATTTAATAAACTTTATTCTTCGAAGAAAATTGAAAATAAAATTCAGTTTTTCTAATTACCAAAGAAAATTAAAAACATAAGTGACCCTTTCTTGTTTCAAACCCTACAACTATAAAACTAAAGTGACTAGCAAAAACTACCCACCCATTCATTTTGCTTTTATTTTTATAACTAAATCTTTGCAGATCCTTATTATATTTTTTGATTTGATCTAATTGGATATGATTAGCGATTTATGAAAGAATAGACCACAGGATTTCAAAACTTTGATTTTAATAAGATTAAAAGCAAACATTTAACAGCTAATAACTTCCACTGAATGCCTTTACTTCAAATAGGGGTACAGCAAGGAAGGGTATTGGGACTACTGCTTTTTATAATTTATATTAAAGTTCCATTTATAATAAACACAAACAAAATTTCTCTCACATTTAAATAATTTGATTTAATATTTTCAAGATAAATAGTTCTGAGAGCTTTAGAATATGGAGAAAAGAATCCTTCAATATTTTTTATTCAAAACAGAGTAAATAAGATATAATTTATTAGATGCTACCACTTGTAGTCTAAATAAAACTTACCTATAACAATTTTCACCATACCAGCATCTATCTCTAAGTTTCTTCTCTGAATCAGCGGTGTTTTCAGAAGTTTCACCAGTTCCACTACAAGAAGGCTCTATATTCTGATCACCAGCATCTTCTATAACAGCATCAGTCGTAGCTGGAAGGCATTCATTTGGATTATTCACATTTTCACCATCTCCCTTATTTTCACTATTTTGTACATTCACATTATTTCCATTAAAATTATTTGAACTAGTTTCGTTTTCACCAGCTGAGTCTGATAACTCTTCTTTTGCAATTTTATTTGAAATATCTAAATTTTCCTTTTCTTCCGAAGCTGTGTTGACATCGGCAACTGCTGCTTCATTGCACACATTATCAGTTGTGTTTAAGTGCCCATTTTCCAATTTTGCAATTTTACATGGAACTTCATTCAGCTCTTCTGTCGCAGCCCTTTTTGGTGATGTAACTGTCACGTTTGCATCAAAATCACCCTTATCAATTTCAAATTTGATTTTAAACCAAAATTGATCAGGAAATATTCCAAATTTATCGCCATCGTTGAGATTTGTGGGCACATCTTTGGTCAATATGACAACCGTCGTGCTATTTGCAGATTGAAAGAAGCACGGATTTTGATGTGTCTATAAAATACACAAACTGTACTTACAATGTTTAATAAGCGTCTTATTAAGAATCCTTACTGAAGTGATAGTGGCTTTCTCGTCTTTGATTTTTATGACTGCGTGATTTCTGGAAGCTCTCTGATCGTTGCACTAATGTTTAACATCGTTAAGAACTATTTTAACCTCAATTTCGATATCGTTTTGATGTTTTACTTACTTTTAAAACTTCACCCCGTCCGATTATGTGTTCTCCTTCCTTTTAAGACACAAACAGGGTTTGCATTTGTATCACTGTCCAATTTGTATATAAGCAACAACATTCTGCTTTTTAAATCAGGACTAAAACTTGAATAGAATTTTGTTGACAAATATGTGTGCAAATATGCTTGTTGCGACTTGCTTATGAGTCAGAATGGTATTAATAGTTTTAGTTTCGCGCGATCAAATATACAGATTTAACACGGAAATAAAAACCCTTTGGCATGTTTAATTATTCCTGCATAATATTTGTATCATACAATAAAATCATGATACAAGAAACCGCCCACCACTAGTTTGAAAATGCGGGCCTAAAAAACGAAAAAGCGATTTCGCGCCAAACATGAAGTTGCCCTTTAGATGGCGCAGCAATCAACATTGAGAAGCGGGAAATTTTAATTTGTGCAATTGAGTTTTAAATAAATACTCACAATTAAATATCGACAATCGTCGATGTTCGTATACTATAGAAAAGAAAACCACAAAAATTTTAAAGTAAAAATCTTTATTAAAAATATCACAGAAAAAATATACAATATATTGTATCAATAAATAATAATTTACATTTAATCAACCTCTTCGATTGTAGGACCTGAACGTCTACCACCAAAACTTCCAGCTTGTTGTCCACAGCTTTGGGGCGCTTGTTGGTACCCGCCGTTTGCACTTGCACCATGCAACTTGGCCATTACTGGACTGCAGATAGATGTTAAATGTCTTTGTTTCTCTTCATATTCTTCCTTCTCTGCAAGGGTGTTCTGATCCAACCAGGAGAGACACTCGTCACATTCTCGTCGAACAGTATCTTGGTCACCCTGAGTTAATTTCGTACCAGCTTCGTCCAGAGCTTGTTTAACATTGAAGATGTAGCTTTCAAGTTGATTCTTGGCGGCGATTCTAGCCCTTTGCTTTTCATCTTCTTCTTTGTATTTTTCTCCATCTGCTACCATTCTGTCTATGTCTTGCTGCGACAAACGACCCTTATCATTCTTGATGGTAATATTCTTGGAGATTCCTGAGCTGGTATCCTTAGCAGATACGTTTAAGATACCATTGGCGTCCAGATCGAATGTTACTTCTATTTGTGGAACTCCTCTAGGTGCTGGTGGAATGCCAGTGAGATCGAATGTGCCTAAACGGTTGTTATCCCTTGTCATAGCTCTCTCTCCTTCAAATACTTGTACAGTAACTGCGGGTTGATTATCTGAATATGTGGTAAATGTTTGTGTTTGCTTGCAGGGAATTCTGCTGTTCCTCTCGATAATCTTAGTCATAACACCACCTGCGGTTTCGATACCCAATGAGAGAGGAGCCACATCAACCAATAACACATCTTGAATTTTGCTGTCAGTTTCCCCACTCAGGATTGCAGCCTGTACTGCAGCTCCATAAGCAACCGCTTCATCTGGATTTATCGATAGATTTAACGCTTTGCCACAGAAGTAATTTTGTAGCAGAGATTGTATTTTAGGGATCCTGGTTGAACCACCAACCAAAACTACATCATGGATAGATCTTTTATCTAATTTAGCATCTGCTAAAGCCTTTTCTACTGGCTGTAGAGTGCCTCTAAATAGATCTGAGCAAAGTTCTTCGAATCTAGCTCTAGAGACTTTGGTATAGAAATCTATACCTTCAAATAAAGCGTCGATTTCTATGGTAGCTTCAGTGCTAGATGAAAGTGTTCTCTTAGCTCTCTCCGCAGCTGTTCTTAATCGACGTAGAGCTCTGGGATTGGATTTCAAATCTTTCTTGTACTTCCTCTTGAATTCCTCCACAAGATGGTTTACCAATCTATTATCGAAGTCTTCTCCTCCAAGATGGGTGTCACCAGCTGTTGATCTCACTTCGAACAAGGAGCCTTCGTCTATAGTTAAGATGGATACATCAAATGTACCACCACCCAAATCGAAAATTAATACATTTCGTTCTCCTTTTAAATTTTTATCGAGCCCATAAGCCAAGGCAGCAGCTGTTGGTTCATTGATGATACGCATTACATTTAATCCTGCGATGACTCCCGCATCCTTAGTAGCCTGACGCTGTGAATCATTGAAGTATGCCGGCACAGTGATGACGGCGTCACGAACTGTACATCCTAGATAAGCTTCGGCTGTCTCCTTCATCTTGGTCAACACCATCGAACTTACTTCCTCTGGCGAAAACGTCTTCTGCTCTCCTTTATATTCGACTCGGATTTTGGGTTTACCAGAATCGTCGACGACTTTGAACGGCCAAAGCTTGAGGTCCTCCACGATTTTGGGATCGTTGTATTTGCGTCCTATCAATCTCTTGGCGTCGAAGATGGTGTTTTGGGGATTCATTGCCACTTGGTTTTTCGCCGCATCTCCGATAAGTCGCTCGGTATCCGTGAACGCCACGTAACTTGGGGTGGTTCTATTTCCCTGATCGTTGGCTATAATTTCCACTTTTCCTTGTTGCCAAACTCCGACGCAGGAATACGTGGTGCCCAAATCGATGCCGATTGCTGGTGCTTTCACCATTTTGTCGTGTATATTTTGTTGAACTGTTTGTAATATATAACTTTAAAATCACTGTATATGCGATTCAAGATATACTGTTGAACTATTTGTAATGAATTAAAATCACTGTATAACACTGTTTATTTGAATATTCGCTCTGTGAACTTGCTCACAACTCGATTTCAAATGTACTGATTACGCGCCGACCATACGCTCCTTTTATACTCGTCCGCTCGTCCGAGCTTCGATCTCGAATGAACTCGATGACTCTCGAATGTTCTCTATTCATTCCGCACTTTCCCGTCAATTTCTTTGATGTTTGCTAAGAAAATTACATTAAAGTAAGTAATAACAGGTTGCATTGTTTTATTTGAAATAAGAAAAACTATTATTTTATGTGTAATTACATGCGTTTATCCGAAAATGCTATTTACAGTGTAAAGATCGAGAAGGTTCTAGAGAAAGAAAAATACAACATTCTAGAAAGAAACAGAAATAATCGTATTATTAGTGTTGGGCTAATCGAATGAAAATATTCGGCAATAAGCAAAATTTCGATATTTTTTTGTTTTATTGAATGTAAAAATAACGGCAAAATAATTCTTTATTTTCATGTTGAATATAAAATATTAACTACTATTTTTTTTCAAAAAATGACTTTTACCATTTAACTACATATTTTGCTTTTTTATATGTATTAGGTATATTAATAAATTTAATAAGAGTCAATTTTTTTTCTGCCATAATATAGAACATAGTTAATTGTAATTTTCTGCTAGCTTAGTAATATGCAGCATCCCATTTATAGCAACCGTTAATAATATCTACCCACATAGCCAAATTTAAATTGCCCGCAATTATTTTTAGTAACTTCAACGTTGAAACATAAAATTACCTACTATTTTCTACTACATTGATAGTTATTTTCATCCCTTTACATTGAAGTTAGTAAAAATAGTCGCGGGAAATTTAAATTTGGCTATTAGGGTATAATCTATGTCTACAATATTTATAAGTATTTTTCGACAAGAACGCATTTGCATCAGATATTATACAGCTTTAAATGCGTAACTATCACGCATATATTTGTGAGGTTTACGTTTCGTGGAAAAAGTACACACAAAAATATGAATTTCAGAAAATTGAGCTTAAATATTATTAAATTTTCAAAATCTACTGTTACAATGTTATTTTCTGTCGGATATATGTATATAGTTCATATTGAAACAAATTAAAAAGTACTTTATCAGGAACACAGTTTTGTTTTCTTGAAAAGTTTGGATTCCTCCCGAGGGAGGAAAAGTATAACTTTCCTCCCTCAAGTGAGGAAAGTGTCCACTGCTGGGAAAAAACTAATAATTCCACCTTTGGTGCTCCATTTTTGTCTCACTTATAATTGGTATGCTTTTTTTTAACAAAATGCCGACGTTTTTCCTTGTCATTACATTTTTATCAAATTTAATGTTAATAAAGATCTGCATTGTGCAGCATCGAATAACCACCCAACAAAATTACTTAGTCTATAATAATTTACTGAAATCAATTATAAACTTGCAACGTTTGTTGCTCCAATTATTTCCGATAATGTATATTTATACAGAACAGACAGATTGTTCTTAGTAACGCATTTATTTTCCAAGAAATTATTCGTCATTCTTACCGAATGATATTTTCACTCGATTCGCCCAACATTAGTAACTATTACATCATATGATGCTCTGCTATTCCAGAAACTGGCTTCCGGAATGTTCGAGACGTTAATTGATTAATTGCCCTCTTTTCTTCGCTTAAATTATTTTAGAGTAACAATCAAAAATGTTTCAAATAGTTTTATTTAGATGTTATTTTCACTGTGCTTTCTTTATGTTGGAAAATTAATTAAAATTTACTTGCCATAATATATACAAACTCTTTATTATTTAATTGTAAGAAACTCTATTCAATGACTGTTTATTCTAAAAGTTACACAAATATTGGAAAATGTAAACGATTTTAGTATATCTAGATTTATAGTTATTGCATATTGTTATTATGTATACCTACAACCTATATAACCTAGGTACACATATATACAACGCTGAGCTGTTCGAGAATTTTCTAGTTTCTGGAACATTTCCGGAATATTCGACACATTATATATTATTTTTAGTTTCTTTAACAGTAAAGGATGAACGTATCCTATATATTTTATATTATTTTAAGTGTAATTATATACTTTTTCGAATTGATAGTGTTTTCGAAATAGTATAGGTACTAAGAAAATTATTTCTTGAGTAGGTAAATTATGTCTCAACAACAATTTTATGTGGGTGATATTTTCACGATGTTTTCTATATGTATATTGAATGAATAGATATTAAAGAAAAAGATGAATTAAAATCACTTTTTCATAAGTATTTATTTTTACATCATATAGGTATTAGGTACTATACTTACAGCACAGCCTCTTTATTATTACATGATGAGAAACTGTGTGTTTATTATTTATTTAGTAATTGTTTCTTCTAAAAAAGTTACACAAATACTGAAAAATGCATAATCATAATATACAAATCATTTTGATTTATTTCGGCTCTTTGGCTGTAAATTGAACTTGTTCGTACGTTATTTATTCACAAGATTTCTATAAATTTTCCGAAGATTTGTGCATTATTCTTGATAAACACATGTAATTACACATAAAATAATAGTTTTCCTTATTTCAAATAAAACAATGTAACCTGTTGTTACTTAATTTAATGCAATTTCTAGGCAAACATCAAAGAAATTGACGGGTATGTGCGGAATGAATGGAGAACATTCGAGAGTCATCGAGTTCCTTCGAGAACCGATGCTCGGACGAGTATAAAAGGAGCGTGTAGTCGGCGCGTAATCAGTACATTTGAAATCGAGTTGTGAGCAAGTTCACAGAGCGAATATTCAAATAAACAGTGTTATACAGTGATTTTAATTCATTACAAATAGTTCAACAGTATATCTTGAATCGCATATACAGTGATTTTAAAGTTATTTATTACAAACAGTTCAACAAAATATACACGACAAAATGGTGAAAGCACCAGCAATCGGCATCGATTTGGGCACCACGTATTCCTGCGTCGGAGTTTGGCAACAAGGAAAAGTGGAAATTATAGCCAACGATCAGGGAAATAGAACCACCCCAAGTTACGTGGCGTTCACGGATACCGAGCGACTTATCGGAGATGCGGCGAAAAACCAAGTGGCAATGAATCCCCAAAACACCATCTTCGACGCCAAGAGATTGATAGGACGCAAATACAACGATCCCAAAATCGTAGAAGACCTCAAGCTTTGGCCGTTCAAAGTCGTCGACGATTCTGGTAAACCCAAAATCCGAGTCGAATATAAAGGACAGCAGAAGACGTTTTCGCCAGAGGAAGTAAGTTCGATGGTGTTGACCAAGATGAAGGAGACAGCCGAAGCTTATCTAGGATGTACAGTTCGTGACGCCGTCGTCACTGTACCAGCATATTTCAATGATTCGCAGCGTCAGGCTACCAAGGATGCGGGAGTCATCGCAGGATTAAATGTAATGCGTATCATCAATGAACCAACAGCTGCGGCCTTGGCTTATGGGCTAGATAAAAATTTAAAAGGAGAACGAAATGTATTAATTTTCGATTTGGGTGGTGGTACATTTGATGTATCCATCTTAACTATAGACGAAGGCTCCTTGTTCGAAGTGAGATCAACAGCTGGTGACACCCATCTTGGAGGAGAAGACTTCGATAATAGATTGGTAAACCACCTTGTGGAGGAATTCAAGAGGAAATACAAGAGAGATTTGAAATCCAATCCTAGAGCTTTACGCCGATTAAGAACAGCTGCGGAGAGGGCTAAGAGAACACTTTCATCTAGCACTGAAGCTACCATAGAAATCGACGCTTTATTCGAAGGTATGGATTTCTATACGAAAGTCTCCAGAGCTAGATTCGAAGAACTTTGCTCAGATCTATTTAGAGGCACTCTACAGCCAGTAGAAAAGGCTTTAGCAGATGCTAAATTAGATAAAAGTTCCATCCATGATGTAGTTTTGGTTGGTGGTTCAACCAGGATCCCTAAAATACAATCTCTGCTACAAAATTACTTCTGTGGCAAAGCGTTAAATCTATCGATAAATCCAGATGAAGCGGTTGCTTATGGAGCTGCAGTACAAGCTGCAATCCTGAGTGGGGAAACTGACAGCAAAATTCAAGATGTGTTATTGGTTGATGTGGCACCTCTCTCATTGGGTATCGAAACCGCAGGTGGTGTTATGACTAAGATTATCGAGAGGAACAGCAGAATTCCCTGCAAACAAACACAAACATTTACCACATATTCAGATAATCAACCAGCAGTTACTATACAAGTATTTGAAGGGGAGCGAGCCATGACGAGGGATAACAACC
The DNA here is from genome assembly GCA_004143645.1 of Protaetia brevitarsis. NCBI lineage: Eukaryota > Metazoa > Arthropoda > Insecta > Coleoptera > Scarabaeidae > Protaetia > Protaetia brevitarsis. The sequence continues at coordinate 1,355,534 of RXPK01000039.1, forward strand.
GTTTAGGCACATTCGATCTCACTGGCATTCCACCAGCACCTAGAGGAGTTCCACAAATCGAAGTAACATTCGATCTGGACGCTAATGGTATCTTAAACGTATCTGCTAAAGATACCAGCTCAGGAAACTCCAAGAATATTACTATCAAGAATGATAAGGGTCGTTTGTCGCAGCAAGACATAGACAGAATGGTTGCAGATGCAGAAAAATACAAAGAAGAAGACGAAAAGCAAAGGGCTAGAATCGCCGCCAAAAATCAACTTGAAAGCTACATCTTCAATATTAAACAAGCTCTGGACGAAGCTGGTACGAAATTAACGCAGAGTGACAAAGATACTGTTCGACAAGAATGTGACAGCTGTCTCTCCTGGTTGGATCAGAACACCCTTGCAGAGAAGGAAGAATATGAAGAGAAACAAAGACATTTAACATCTATCTGCAGTCCAATAATGGCAAAGCTGCATGGTGCTGGTGCAAACGGATACCGGCAGACACCCCAAGATTGTGGACAACAAGCTGGAGGTTTTAGAGGCGCACCTTCGGGTCCTACCATAGAAGAGGTGGATTAATAATTTAAAATATTATCACCAAATTAGTATTAATTTATTAATGACTGTTGTATATAAATGCTAGTATGTTATTCTAATTTAAGCAATGTGTAAATAGACTTTTGTATTTAATGTACTTTTATACCATTTTTTTTTAATAAAGTTCCTAATTTTGTAAATTTTGTCGTTTTTCTATCCAGTGGCGGTTTCTGTATAGGAGTACATGAGCACGTGAACCCCCTAAACAAATCATCGATTACAAACTAATAAAATCTATTACTTTAGAAAATTTAGAGACTTTACAAGAAAATTTAAGAAGGACATGTACGAAAAAAATGATTGAATTATAGTTAAAAATTTGCATGTTCTTGATTTTGTGAACACCCTACGTTTCCGACCACAAGCCGCCAGTGTTTCTATGAGTGTTTCTATCCCATCTAAGTAGAGCAAAAGAGCAAAAAAAAATCGTAAAATGATTGTCGAGATAATCTTGCGATTATTTTAATAAAACTAAAGATAATCTTTTGAATCATTTAATGTTTAAATATTTTGCTTTATAAACAAGGGTATAGGATACTCTAGTAATAATAATATAATTAACTTAGGTAAAAAAGTTAAAACATACTCCAACATTCTTGTGCCTTTTTAAAATATTTAAATGGACTTTTAAAACCAGTATTATTGAATCATCTTTTGCAATTCAAAAAAAAGTAAAGTTACACTTGTATTTATTTAAATAAACAGCTTTAAAAAAAGATGAAAAAAGAAATAATTCATGTAGAAACGGTAAAAACCGGTTTATTTAAATTTAATTTAAATTGAGTTGATAGTGACATCTATCGACAATTTAACAAAAATACCATATTTTTTCCTGTCATGATGCTGTCATCAATTTGAGGTTAACCAACCTAACCTCAGTTCACCTCAGCGTTTATTATGTATTTCTGGCCACTTGCTCCTAATTTTTATAGAAGACCTGAAAATACATCTGTAAATACATTCTTATAAGAATAGGTGAAGCCATGGCGTTAACAATTGATCAATGTTCTCAGCTTCTGAAGTTCGTACTTTTATAATTTGCTAGTATTAATGTTGTGAGTTTCATCTGTCCGTTTTTTTTAGAATATTAGATGAGCCCAACGTAAAGAATCAAACGTTGGACGCGCTAGTGAATGAAGTGTATAAGAAATTTGATACCGTAGATTATTTCAATGGTAAGTTGACATGAAGACATATTAAGATTCACTTTCAAAGCAATTGCAATTGGTTATATTTTATTTTAGTGGGTATGTGTTTGGTTATGTTGTTACAACAAGACTTATTCCCAAATTCAGAGCAACGATTAGCAGCCATTACTATTCTACATGAATTGTATCGTGGAGAAGCTATAGCGAATAGTCCATTTGTTAATGTTTTTATTCACTTATTGGTAAGTGCATGAAATGGTTAGGAAACATTTCTATGAATCTGAATGCTTAAAAAACATATACAAAGTGAAACATTAAATATTTACATGCTTTATAATATATCTGTCATATCAAAACATTTTAAATATTTGATATATGATACTCATGCAATACATTTAATTAATTAAACTCTTAAAATTATGGCTAATTCTTTCCTAGCATCCTCCAGAACAACAGAGCAATGTTGGTGCTCCAAAATTAGAATACCCGGGTCAGTTACCAAAACTATCAAACCGAGAGAAGCATTTTGTGTCCCAGCTATTGTTAGAAATACCTAAAGATGCTGTAAGTACAACAAGAGAGGATGTCCACCATTTAATTTGGGTTAGATTTTTAGTTATTGAAAAAGACTGCCACGCAAATCATTAATGCTGATATTATTGGACCAATCAATTATGATCTGTCATCCATACAGTTAGCCGTAGCTGAGAAACAATTAGATGTGCCGCAATCTTTGTAAAACGGCAATTCCCGTGGTGCTTTCGTTGCCTTCAAAACAAAATAATAAGTGCGTGATATTGTATGATTATTTTTAGCATAATTACTTTATAGATTTTTATAGTTATGATGGAGTTGTTGATGATAGAGAAGAAGTCGCTAAGAAACTAGCGACTGGGGAAGCTCCGCCAATGAGTCGTGTTTATAAACCGGAATTTGTAACTTTAGCACCGCCATTAACGAATTGTCAAGATGAGGTAATATTTACATTAACATGATTTCTAATTTAATTGTTATAAACTATTCCACTTTCCTACAAATTTCATTTTGCCCGTTTTGGTTTTGTTTCTCTTCCTTTTGCAACTGATGTGCTTTAACTTTACACTAATCCTTCTCCAATTCTGTTAAAGTTTGAACTTTGGAGGATTAAACAGACTGACTCTACCGACTGATATTAATTCTATTGTAGCCAGTTTGGATGAACGTAATAAATAGAAAGGAACATACTCGGCAGCCTACGATATGACTATGTGCGTTCCCAATATGGCCGGACAGGAAGTGCGGCAACTCCTAACGAAAGCGTACAAATCCGCTTTGACTTTACAGCAGCAGCAACAACTTCTTATAGAATTGGAGAACGATTCAAAATTAGTGTATCACATCGGCTTGACACCATCTAAAGTAAGCGGTATATTCATTATTTTAATTTTTTTGTCTACTGTATTGTATATGGAAAATGTGATGTTTTTAGCTGCCCGAATTAGTGGAAAATAATCCGATTATAGCAATAGAAGTTCTGTTGAAATTAATGCAGTCGAAACAAATAACGGAATATTTCAGTGTCTTGGTCAATATGGAGATGTCGCTGCATTCGATGGAGGTGGTGAATAGGCTGACGACAACGGTCGATCTGCCAACGGAGTTTGTCCATTTGTACATTTCCAATTGTATAACGACCTGCGAAACAATAAAAGATAAATATATGCAGAATCGACTTGTTCGCTTGGTGTGCGTATTTTTACAATCTCTAATTCGGAATAAAATTATTAATGTACAGGTATGTATTAGGTAGTTTAAATAGTCTAGTAAAATGTTATATTTCTCTGGTAACTTTGGGGGAGGGATCAGAATACAATACCGTAACAAAATTAATTTGGTGTAAAAAAATATCTGATGCATTTTGGTCATACATTGCAAAAAAAATATACTGGCTGAAATATTTCACTGTTTAATGTTTGCTTCTTTTGCTTAAAATCGTTGAATGAAGGAATTGTAAAGAAAGGCAACTAAATAATAGAAACCATACCATATTTGCATCCTTTTGCAGCGTCATCTGTGATACTTTGATGTAAAGTAAAGCAACTACACGAATATAGGATGGTAGATTAATTGTTTGACAAAACATACATTTATTTAAGAAAGAAATAGTAAGGCCGTTTTCCAAAGCAAAAATAAAGGTAAAGAAAATCAAGCTATGAATTCAAAATCTTAGTAAAAGAGGAAAGTAAAATTATAAGGATAAAAAATGATAAATATGCCACACTTAAAAATAAAAATCAGTATTTTCGCCATCAAAATTTATAAAAATTGCTATCTCTTGTCGCTACTTAGTTTATAATGAAATAATAATAATCAAGTGTTAAAAATATTATTTTATAATGAGTGAATAACAAGAAATACCTGTGAAATATAAAAAATAATATATAAATAATAAACATATTGAGAATATTAAATGCTACATATATTAAGTTTACCTCATCGTGTGCCAAAAGTAAAGCAACTCAAGTTAATCTTCCCCATTTTTGTTTTTGGATGGATTGATCCCTTTTAAATAAGCATGTGTTTTTGTTTACTTTTTTGAAATGTTCATGGGATATTTAGTAATCATAACAACATGTTTTTAAAATATGATGAATCAAAATGAAACGGTGGTTAATGAACAATTTTTTGTTTATTGTTTATCTTAAATTTTACAGCAATGTTTCAATTATAACTTTAGTCTTTATCAAGCTAAAAATGAAAATGCACAAAATGACGTGTAAAAACAAGGGTCCTGTCAATTAATTAAACACTAATGTCACTAATTAGTGGTAATTATGGCTTTAATGAAACTAAATTTTGTATTTACGACGTTTCGACCCTTTATGGTCTTTTTTCAAGTAATATTTTTTTATTTAATTATTTATTTATTCCATTACCACATTTATGTGTTTTTTTTTTATAAAGATCTAATTTCGTTTTAGTTTTTTTATGAAAAACATTGTCAGAAAATTTACACATATTAAAATTAAAGTTTTGAGTAAATAACAATTTATACATTTGTGTGGATAAACAACATTCAAATAAGATATTGAGAAGTATAATAATATATATAAAAAATAAATAAATATAAAACAGCAAATTAAAGATTGGAATCATTCCACACCGTTTAAAAAGAGGTAAAATAATGAAAACACTGGTAAAATTTAGTGTAAACGGAATAGAACAAGCAAGAATGCATGTAATTGGTTAAAAATATGCTGTAAAGAGAATGAGTTTTTTTTTTTTTTTTTGTAAAACGACATCTATGTGTACTGTAGGCAAAAGTAAACAAGAAAGATAAAAAGAAGTAAAACTCAAAGAAATAAACCAATTAAAGGGTTACAGATTGAAATTAAACAAAGAAAATGATTATTAGATAAGTATAGTCCAACAAATACATCGAAATAATTTAATTGATGCTTAATTAATTAATGCTGAAAATGTGAAAGAATAACGTTATAAAGGTTGCTAAAACTATTGATGGTAGCAGTTTTAAAATTGCTTCCTAAAAGATTAGGAGCTTTAGCCAACTTTTACAATTGATTCTATAAACTACATTCATCGAATCCTCTCTAACAACTGCTGATTATATTTTAAATTATTAAAAGTCAATTTTTCATTTCTTTTTTTTCTTGTTTTAATATCACTTAATACAGCTTTTATTAAAATATTAAACAGCATAAAAGAAACTGTTCAATATCCTACAGATACGTGTATGTATGTTGAAAAGACTTCTATGAATAGTGATATGTGACAGATTTGATTCAATGAAAAGAAATTTAAAATGCAACTAACTCTAGGACAGATATAAACAAAAGTCGCTATTTTGGCGACAAATAACTACGATTGGCAACACCGCATAGGATTCGAGAATCTCGGGTCCCGAAAGACCTATAGCGCTATCTAGCGATTAGATCCTTTCTTCGGTTTCACAAGTTCATGCACAGATAAGCCAAAATTGAAGCCATTCTACGCCCTCTGTCGGATTTGAAGAAACTAATGACTAATGTTTGAAGGCGATAAATTAGATTCAAATAAATGGTATAAATTGTTTAATATTTATTCCAATTCACTCATAGAGTAGCAAATTAAAAATAAAGGGAGTAAACTTTGTAAAAGAGAATATAAAAATACTAATATACATGTCAATAACTTAACAAGTTAGAGTTAATTACTAATTAGTTGCAAGAATAAACAAGAGAAAAATCAATCAGGCAAGTTTGCTTATTATTATTTTTTTTTGTAACTATTTTAATAAATTTCGTCCTACAAACTTGGAAGTGATGTTTATTTTAGTCGATTTACCAGTAAAATCATTCTTATCAAAACGTTTGTAGCAAACTCTGCAATTATATCTTCTCTAGGTGCCATGCTTTCTTGAGATAATCTTGTATGTCGACAAACGTTAATCTATTTTTCTAAATAACCGTAAATCTCTTTGATTTAGAAAGGAATTGTTTAAATTACCTTAAGAACTGACCCAATACTTAACCCATTGCACAATATATTCCAATCAGTTTATTATAAATTACATGTTCATTTAATTCTGTGCATATCTCAGGGATTATCGCTTTTCATAGTCAACGCGCATTACTTGAAGTTTCTTTGCATGTGGTACAATAAAATAAAAGGAATTCTAAAAAAGTATTCTTCAATTATTGTGATGAAGCAGTACCAACAAATGTTTGTTGGTGCAAATATTTGTAATAAATGCAACAATTCTAAAAATACATACATGAAACCAACCGTAATCTAACACAAATACATGTATCTTACCTTAAACAAATATACAGTGTGTTTCACTTTTCATGGGGACACCTAAATAACTTTTTTATTTTGAAAGCAATCAATATAAAATTTTTATCAGTTATGTAGGCCACGACAATGCATCTTTTCATATGAATAGAGTTTTTATAAAGTCAAAATCTAGCCAACTACGATTAAAATAAAAAGTAGCGTTTCAAGTCGGGTCATAGTAGCGATTAAGATAGAGCTAAAAAGTATTAAGAAAAGTTATTACAAATCACTCAAGAACTCCAAATACCAAATTTCTCTGAAAAAATTGTAATTTTACATTTTTCTCCATTTTTATGCCATCAGCAGATGATAATTTGTAATTGCAATAATAAGAGTGCCATGAAACAAGAAAACGATTCATCAGTTCAAACGTCAAACATCAAACGTCAATTCACTAAACAGTTTACTTCAGTTGCAACTATCGAACTTTGCTAAGCAATGGCCGATAGACATTTAAGTATTACTGAAAAAGTAGAATTATTCGAATTGTTGGTGACAATGTACGTTCTACCCGAGAGGCGGCTAGAGAGTTTAACGCGAGGCACCCTGAACGTCCACCCATCCGTCATCGAACTGTTGCATACTGAATAATATTTTCAACACTACTGGAAATGTTACTAAACCACGCCCACGAGGATTGAACAATCGAGAACACCATTAGATGCAGTAATATTAGCAGCGTATCGTAATAATCCTCACACGAGTTTACGAGATATGGCTAGAAATTTAAATATCTCTTACTCTAAAATTTGGAGATGTCTCCGTCGTCACAAATTGAAACCGTATAAGCCAAAATATTTACACACTCTTGAAGATGGAGATCTCCATAGAAGAATGGAGTATTGTCTATGGGCTCAAGGTAATTATCTAAATGACAGAGAATTTTTGAAAAAAATTATGTTTAGTGATGAAGCTACATTTACTACTAACGGTGTAGTTTTCGTCCCAGAACTGTAGATACTGGGCAACAGAAAACCCAAACTGGGTCATCAACTGTAAAAGACAATATTCACAGAAAATTAATGTGTGGTGCGGAATTTTAAATGCACGAATCATTGGCCCGTTTTTCTTTTTTGACACGCTAAATGCAGAAAGGTTTTTACATTTTTTAAATACTGAATTAATGGATGTGCTTGATGATTTACCACTGGATGAGAGGCGAGATTTGTACTTCCAGCTAGATGGATCCCCGGTTCATAACGCAAGAATAGTGCGAGCATGGTTAGACGAGAACTTTCCGTTAAGATGGATAGGTCGTAATAGCCCGTTAATAGAGTGGGCTCCTAGATCGCCTGACATTACACCACTTGACTTTTTCCTTTGGGGAACTATTAAAAATGTTGTGTATGCATCAAGACCTCAAAACATACAGGAACTGTGTCAGAGAATCCGACAAGCCTGCCGAGAAATTTCCCCAGAAATACTACGACGAGTTGTACTGAATCACAAAAGACGATTGGAAAAATGTATCCGTCTTCAAGGTGATCTAGTTGAAAAAGATCCTATTTAAAATATTGTTCGTTAAATTGTTGCTATATTTTGTTCTTTAATACTGAATAAAATTTGCGAATCGTTTTCTTGTTTCATGGCACTCTTATTATTGCAATAACAAATTATCATCTGCTGATGGCATAAAAATGGAGAAAAATGTAAAATTACAATTTTTTCAGAGAAATTTGGTATTTGGAGTTCTTGAGTGATTTGTAATAACTTTTCTTAATACTTTTTAGCTCTATCTTAATCGCTACTATGACCCGACTTGAAACGCTACTTTTTATTTTAATCGTAGTTGGCTAGATTTTGACTTTATAAAAACTCTATTCATATGAAAAGATGCATTGTCGTGGCCTACATAACTGATAAAAATTTTATATTGATTGCTTTCAAAATAAAAAAGTTATTTAGGTGTCCCCATGAAAAGTGAAACACACTGTATAATAAAAACCATACTTAATATTTATAAAGTAAACATTCAATGAAAGTGGAATTTGTGGAATGCGTCACTGCCATGCACCCATGCAGTCAGTAACAGTTACATAGAGACTTCGGTCACAGTATTACGCACCTGGCGCCATCTGTCGGGTTCGAGGAAACTAATAAACATGGTTTCAGTTCCGCTATTTAAGTGTCGCTAGCTAGGGTGAGTGCATGTACAGTTGCGTCTCTTTACTTTTGCATTTACGACAAAAAAAAACCAGTGAAATTCTAGAAAATTCGATTCTTTACAAAAATCTTTGAAATTCTTCCTTAAGCCTTATACTTTCGAAGGTACAAGGGAAACCCCCTTATTTCAAGATGACGCCTTAAACAGAAGGCTAGTAGTTCAGTAAACTCAGTTTGAGGCTTGGAAATACTCTTCCCAATAAAAAATTCAAGTACATTCCTTCACAATGTTATGGATGAGGCAACCATTTTGCTGGGCAAAAATTTCATTTATCCTTACTTTAAATTACAGGAACTTTTCATAGAAGTGCAGGCCTTTTGTATAGAATTTAGCAGAATCCGGGAAGCTGCTGCATTATTCCGACTACTCAAACAACTCGAATCGGGAGAAATTGGCTTACAAGCCTCACCCACTACTAGTAAAACGAAATTAGAAGGATGATGTAATGTTTGTTAGTATAAATATGTAAGTTATAATATTTAAGTAATATACTTTAAGTAATTGTAGTACATTGTTTTTTTTTTATAATAAATATTCTGTATACATTGTTATTACTTATATAATTTATAATTCTACAATTAAGAAGATATAAGAAACAGAGGAACTACTTATATTCTATATTACAATTTGAAAGTTTCTTCCTTAAGTTGGCTAAAACCGTTGCTTTATCTTTGACGTATGGCAAATCAAATAGAATAAGGGTTTTTAGTTGATCCAAATTACCCAACAGAAGTAAGCCGCTAGATGTTATGTTTCCGCAGGTGGAAACTTGCAAGTATCGCAACGTGTCATTTACAGGTTTCAGCATTCCAAGACCATTGTCATATAAATATCCACAATCGTGTAAAACGATTTTCTTAATATATTTACAGCCCGCAAAGTGGGGGAATCCATAATGCATTATACTTGAGCCGCTGGCATCTACTTCTTCAATATATAATTTAGTATTTTCCGGAGGTAATAGATTATAGTCGTCGAAGTAGTCTGGCATTCCCTTCCATTTTACTTTGCCTCCATTTTTTAATAACCATTCAGCACAAGTTCGGTCCGGCCCCAACAGCTTTCTTCTGTCTTCATCCACTTTATTGAAAACTATATTAATCCATTGCCAAAAATACCTGTTGTTTGGATTCCTTCTTAAATTTTTGGTAATAAAATTTTGTATAAGCATTACTATGGAAAAATGTTTAATTAAAACGTATTATCCTGTCAAAATTTATAACCTTTAAATTTAATATAACATTTAAATTATGTGACTACGAATCTCAACAGATGGCGTCATTATATACCTCAAAAAATGTGGTGACTTTCATGTGGAAATCAACGCCCCTGCTTTATTGTTGTATTAGAAACAATAATAAATAAAAATAAATGAGTAAATATAATAATTAAATTAAAATTATTCTGTTATAAATATCTAAATACTAATCCTAGTCTAGTTACAAACTATCACTGTAATGGAAAAGAGATAATTAGTGGTATCAGCACTAGATGGTCGACAACATTTTCTTGTGATATGTTGAGTCTTCCACTCTCTAGATGTCACGATAATCATGTAAAGCTAACCTTAATAATATAAACATAACCAATACATTGAATACATTACTTGGATTTAAATTTGTTGGAACTGAATGTTCTTTTTATTTATTTTTTTTTAATTCATTAAAAGACCGTAAATATATTTATGTAATAGAAATAGTAGGGTTCTGATATAATATTCAAACATTTTTTTTAAGTAATATTGAAAACAAGTGATTGACCATATATAAGTGAAAAACCAAATTAATATTTTAAATATTTTTAAAATGATGAAAAAAGTATTGTATAGTGATATTATGAAGGCAATAAAGGAGTTTAATGGCTTGTCTAAAGATTGTCTCGCCCTTTTGGAAGATAAATTTAAAAAGTAAGTACATTCAATATTTAGTTGTATCCTGCAAATTTTTATAAATCTAAATTTAAGCGTGGATCAAGGTACTTTATTCAGCATCCTCTCTCATGAATATCAACGTCAAATGAGATGCTTGCATACTAAAACACCTAGTGTAATTAATAAATATTATAATGCATATATTGATGCATTGAGTAGAGAGGAGGATCCTGGTATCATTATCAGAATAGCATTGGATTCGAAAATTGCACCCTGTTTGGTGGCAAAATTAATTTTACAGAAATATTATGATAACATGGATTGCGATAGTGATAATGTAAATATGAATAAATATTTACGTGATACCACATTGATTGATAACATTGATTTGGCATATGAAGTATATCTGGTATGTTCTTTCATATTTTTAATATTAAGAGATATAATTTAATTATTTTTTCTTAGTGTACCTTGTATGATGATCAATATAGTCCAACTGCTGAAACTATGAGAAGGCAAAATTATATTTTTTCCCTTATTTTATATTTTGACATATTATCTCTTTTAGTTCGATCGGCCAACAGTATGAGATTCTGCTTCATAAACAAATGACAAATTTAGGGTTGGCGTTTCGCGATGAAGAGTATTTAAGAAAATTTGGCTATGATAAGACACCCGATTTTAAATTAGAAGTCCCAATTGCTGTAGATGGTTTTATTATCCACTGGATAGAAAGCAAAGCCCTGTTTGGTGATGAGGAAGTGCATAAAGATTATATTAGAAACCAATATTCTAGTTATTGGAATCGGTAAGTTCTGATCAAATCAACGAATACCTTCTAACCTTCTTTCTAAAACTGTATTTACCTAATCTTACGTTTCTAGGAATTGTGAAACAGAGTGTTCTTAGTAATTTTGCTGTTTCAGATTTGGACCAGGTTTAGTAATCTATTGGTTTGGTTTTCTGGAGACAATAGTTCAACACTCTGAGAAGAGGTTTATTATAAGGGATAGTCTTCCTCAGAACTTTTTAACGCTTACTAAAAACTAATATTTGTATGAATAAAAGACTACCTTCAAAGTTGTTTTCTTTATAATAGTAATCTAAGTATAACTGCTTTTGTAAAGGCATTTAAACTTCTTAATCTGTTATATTTTCTCTTTCCAACTGACCAACTATTATAATATAAATTCTGTTTACTACTGTTTCACTACTCTATTTTTGTGTGATCTAACCAAAAAGATAATCGACAATTCTAAAAGGCCCAGTTCATTGCTTAGAAGGTGTGCAGATAGCAGAGGTTTTAAAACGTTGAAAGGCTTGAAAGGAACCTATTTTATGATAATTTATATTACAGGTCGCTATATATTTAGTACTAAAAGAAATGTGCAGCGGGCAGCACATAATATAAGACAATTTTAATCAAATTGGCTATTTATAAGGTATTTTATTTCAAATTGTTTTTATACTAGTTTTGACGATAAAAAAACTTATAGTAAATATCATATTTAGTTTGCTCTTTAAAAAGTTGGTTTCTTTAATTCTAATTTTTTAGGGAGTTGCGGGAAAGAAATAAATGTGATTTTTGTAAGTTTAGGAGTTTGTTTATTGGTTTCAACAACAATCCGTAAATTTTGAGGCATGTCAAAAATCTGGGCGAATATAACAATTATGTTTCTCATTTTCTATAATACACCGTGAAATTTATTGAGTCATTTTTTACCAATTAAGCCTCATATGTAATTGTTCTTGTTATTTGAAAAACAACAAATATGGTTATTTATATGAAGTAAGTGATTCTTTTCTTTCTACGTCTGACATTATGTATTACATTTACAATGTGCAAAACGTTAACGGGCAATGGTACTAGCTCGCATCAAGACACGACTAACACGGATACTAGACACACGAATCGGAGGGAGTGATTTTACTGTCTTGAAGGGAACGTTTTGCATAGCGCGAGGCGAGTGCGGCCCCATGTAAGCAGACGCCTCTGACCACTCTACTTATGAGTCATGCCGTCCATATTTTATTAAGTATAAAATAATTCCGGTGGCTTGCTTTTGTATCCTATAGGTACCTCCTTTTTTATATATTTGACAATAAAAATAAGTTTGCGAAAAATGGAGATGCATTCGTACAATACGAGAGGTAAAATTGATTTCAGATGAAATTTAAAAAAATTAAATATTTCTAAGCAATTTCTATCATCTGCAGGTTGGTATTAAACTTTTTAATAAGCCCAACATGTAAAACCTCTAACAGAAATAGATTCAAGCAGATAAAAAGACATATATTAGCATCCAATGCATTTTATTCCGTGGATGAATTTGTTACACATCTTGCGGATTCTCATTAGCATATACTCATTGTTAATACCCATTTGGCAAAATTTAAATTTCTCACAATTATTCTTAGTAACTTCAACATTGAAACACGAAATTACTAATGGTTTTGTATTAGATTACTATAGTTATTTTGATGTCTTTCTGTTGAAGTTACTTAAAATAATTGTGGGAGATTTAAATTTTGCCAAGGGGGGTAGATATTTATTAAGTCTATGATGTTTGCTTATATATTTGTGTAATGTGTATATTTATTATACAGGATATTTCACGTAAGTGGTTCATTAAATGTTTATAATGTTCTATTATTTACTTATATTTGAGATTTTGGTACCATTATTGGTTCGATTGGAACTATAAATGTGAATTACTTTAACCAAACTATCACTTCCGGTTGAACGGAAATGGATGTCAACTTTGTTATTTTAAATACAATGATGATGAATTTTTTATTCATTTTTGGATTCTACGACCATAAATACGTCAGTATTAATTAGTTATTCCTATAGCTACATGTTGCCGTTTTTGAGTTATTTAAATACTAAATCATTGCATCATTCAGAAATGAATATCTCGGTTAATGCTGTAAGTAGAGACTCCAGATTTGCTATGTCATGAATGCAGGTATAACCCTAATAAACGGTACACACACTTTACATTCTAACATACAGGGTGTTCAAAACTGAGGAACAAAGTGACATATTTTTAAATGCAGAAAACTCATTTTTTTTTAAGTAGAATAGCCTGTATTTTAATTCGAAATTAGAAAGTAAATATCATCCCCTATCATTTTGTATCAGCATTCCCTATACCTATCTTTAATAGATTTTGAGATATGAGCGACTATTTGTTAAGCAGACTAACTAACCCTATCTTTAAATGTTTGTAGCTGGCTCTGAAGTCTTAATGGGATTAATGTCAAATTCATGTACCATGTGATTCAAAATGATTGCCGTAAGAAAAAAACTGTTTTCCGGAAAAAATTATCTATACCTATTACCAATTTAATGAGCGAAGTTAGCTACATACAAATTTCCTACATTAAATGAATTTTCTTGACATTCAGCGACATTGGCGTGCGTGTTGTAGTATATCTTTCGATTATTTATCTTATAATTTTTTTCAAATCGTTTATATTTACATCTAATATCACCAACAATAGTATTTCTGAATAGTGTAAGAAAATAAGGGAATTTATCTGTGGTAATAGCTCAACAAACAGGTAAAAAATCAATATTAACATTAAGTGAAATAGTTTATTACATTTTATAATTTTATAGGCTTATCATACACTTCAGCGCAACGAGCTGTCACAAGAAAGTTACATTTTCATCCCTATAAAGTTTCTACGGTACAGGAATTATTACCATTAGATCACGATAGGCGATTGGAATATTGTCATTGGTTTAATAACAATTTAAGGGACGATGACTTGCTAAACAAATCATTTTTCTCGGATGAAGCCTGGTTTTATCTAACAGACTATATCAATTTATAAAACTATTGTATCTGGTCTGCAGAAAATCCACACGAATTTCGAAAAACGCAATTGCATCCCGTAAAAGTTCGAGTTTGGCTAGCTATGTCCAGGCAACGAATAATAGGGCCAATTTTCTTCGAGGAAACTGTAACAGCCCAACGTTACCAACAGGTGTTGGAATTGTTTATTGCAGAGTTACAAGAAAATGAGCTTGAAGCAGGTTATTTTCAGCACGATAATGCTCCAGCACATACTGCTCGACAAACCTGCCAATATCTTCAACAGTTTTTTGCTGACAGGTTCGTTAGAGCACAAAGATGGCCACCAAGATCGCCTGATCTAATCCCATTAGATTACTTCATGTTCGGTTATCTAAAAAATAGGATCTATAGAAACTGCATGCATACCATAGAAGAACTGAGAGATGCAGTTTTGTCACTTAATAATTATACTAATTGTATGTTATAATTTAAAGTAATAAATAAATTTAGTAAAACGCCAGTTAGTACTGAATTGTAAAATCATAATTTAGTAAAGTTAAATTAATTACATTTCATTTTTACAAGCAGAAATACCAATCCATAGTCGTTTATATAATGCGAGTTCAAATATAGGTTACGTTTTCCTTATTTATGACAGATCCGTTTACTTTCTTATGTTCCAACACTGACTTAGTTCAAACCTTCATTACAAACTCGCGGCATATACCTACACCCTGTTACTATCTATAGGAGCGGAATTGACAATCATTTTGAATCTCTGTAAATGTCAGTTTTATTTTCAAAATGCAATTTATTTTTGTATTTTTCTTTGTTTTTTGTTACAAATGTAATTTTTCAGCAAATTGTTTCGCGAATAGTTGTTTTAGAGATCTTAATTTGTCTTTTACTCTGTAGTAAGTATGTAAGTTCAAAAAAAATTGTTTTTACTGAGCCGAGTTCAATTGTAATTTTCTCGAAAAACAGTTTTTGTTAGAGATTGCGTTTCGGAAAAAATGTATTTTCCAATTTCAATTTG
The DNA here is from genome assembly GCA_004143645.1 of Protaetia brevitarsis. Lineage (NCBI taxonomy): Eukaryota > Metazoa > Arthropoda > Insecta > Coleoptera > Scarabaeidae > Protaetia > Protaetia brevitarsis. The sequence continues at coordinate 1,370,960 of RXPK01000039.1, forward strand.
GAGCCAGTGTAAATTTGGAATAAAATATGAATTAACAGAACATTTGATCATAAAATGTAAGCGAATAATCCCGTTTAACGATACCCTATTCCTTTATTCACTAAATAAGTACGTAATAAACCGCGAATAAACAACGGATAAAAGTATAGAGGTTCGCTAGACAGCGGTACCTACTCCCTTCCAAAATTCATTTCCACAAAATCGGATAGAAAGTGCGGCGAGTATACACGCACACACACACTCAGAGATAGCGATAGGATCCTGAATGAAAGGGGTTTGTTTGAGGAAGGGAGGTATATACGGTGAAGAAGACCTAGACAAAAGACGCAATATATAACCCCGTCGGAAGATCAGGAGCCCCGCGGCGGCAATATACGCCCTTTGTGTATTGCTATTTGCATTTCGGGAGCGCGCCCATACAATGCTGAATCTATTGCCGTCCTTTATTCGCCCTATATCGTCACCGCTGCTGCGTCTGTGAATCGTATACACATAAATCCCTATGCGGTATGTCGCCGACACGTGCTAACAGCGCTCTCGCTAACATTTCAACTTCAAAGTCACTGCTGCGAAACCGTGTGTATGCTGATGCCATACAGCGATGCCGAAAAGAGTATGGATGTGTGAATTTGTTTCTGTCGTCTGTACGTATAAGTTATATAGATATTGTAGATATGAGGATGGTGCCTAAACACAAAACAACTGAATATCTAATATTCTGCAGAGATATACCTACATACACTACTGTATATATCAGCCAAATTCGATAATGTAGGTTTAGCCGCGTTTATTTGAATCTGATACATATATTAAACATAATAAAGTAACTTAAACTGCTTAAACTAACATAAAAGTGTACGCGATCAGCTACGGCTTCTACTTGACTTCTCTGAACTTCATAATCGTTCCACTCCCAGTCCAGGCGCCAAATTTAAAATTTACATGTACCACTACAATAATAATAAATGGGTGCGTGTTCGAAGAAACACTCAGACACTTCGATTGGTATTTTTGGTTGTGATTTTTTTTCAACAGAAACCTTTTATACGTGGTGTGTCATGTAACAGTGGCCAATATCAACTTTTTTATTTTAAATGCTACACCCTGTATATTATTCATTTTTTGGATTCTTCAGAAAATTCTAGACTTATTTCATGTACAATTTCCTATACCTATCGTCAACTGTTTAGGAAATATTAAGTGTTTTTTTTTGGGCAAAAAATAACATTAAAGAAAGAAAATTAATATTTGATTACAGAAATTCGCTACAACACACTCAAAACTAATAAGTAGAGACCGGTTTATATGCAAAGAAAAACTGGAATATATGCATCGATTTTTGATAAAATATGCATAAACCTGGGGCATATATGCAAAAAAATTGCGACAATATACAAAATTTTTACATAAAATAAATAAGAGCGGAAATTTAAACATTAACTTTATTGCACAAAATTTTTTCACAACATATTTCTAAAACAATTTATAATTAAATGTTTTTCAAAATTGTGTAAAAGAAAATTTTGTCTTCTATCAGAATACATATGTTTCGAAATAGAAAAGCTTCTTTCAACATCCACAGATGTAATTGGTGCATTTTTTTAACTCTGCAATACATTCTAAACTAAAATTAAAGTCGAAATCGTTTACTGTTTCACCTTCCAAAATGTTCTTAACTTTCTTCGATTTCAAATACCCCGCATTTTTATTTATCACTTTTTTAAATTTATCGTATATAGAATTACCTATTGTACCCTTAACCTTTTTACATAGCATATCAAATTCGTCTACTATTTCGACTGATTCCGAGAGCGACATCCCTTGCGTTTCTAATTTACGAATAGAACTTGAAACAAAACTATAATTTGACTTAATATACAAAAGGTTTTGTAGCAATTTTTTACAGTTTTCTAGAGCAATGCAGTCAGCAGTGATTTCAAGAATTACATTTTTTATTCCTTCAAAATTATCGGCGAAAAAAATTGCAGCCTCTAACCATGTACCCCACTCGTAATAATCGGTTCAGGAGGCAACTTAACACCGGGAAGTCGCTCCTTATAAAATTGGATTCGTAAAGGTGCTTTTAAAAATGCCTTTTTGACATTGCTAATTAAATCATTAATCAAAGGGAATTGATTCCTAATGTCTTCGGCTACACGATTGAACCCATGAGCTAAACAAGTGGTATGAATAATGTTACTATAAAAAAAATTTAAATTTTGCGCGGCTTTTATCATGTATGGTGCAGCGTCGGACAACATTAGTAAAATTTTTTCACAAGGTATACTTCCAGGTAAAAAGAAATTCGATAAACCTTCTTGAACGAATTGGGCAATTGTCACATTATTTGTTTTTTGAAGTTACAATAAATTAAATATTTACCTACAATATCTTCATGAAGAATTCCTATTAACAAATGGGCAATATAACGGCCACACTTATCCGTACTTTCATCTACCATGATATAAATAAAATTATTCGCTACCAATTGTTGAATTTCTGCTATTGTTTGCTGGTAACAAGATGTGACATAATTTTTTCGTAAGGTACTTTCGTCAGGTATATTATGTTTGCAATATTTTTGCAGAAATGATTTCAAATTAACATTGTTTAATCTTGCTAATAGTATGTTAGACGAAATTAATGCGTTACACAGATCCGTATTATATTCTTCTTGTTCTGAGTTTCGTGAAATTGATGCTACACATTGACGTATAGATTGCTGCACACATGCGGTTCGCTTAAGTTTTTCACATTTTCCAATATATGATGGAGTTTTAGCGTGTTCATCAATCAGGTATTTTCTCTTTGAAGACACAACAACAATCGTCATTTTATATCAAAAGTTAAAGAATTTAAAAACAATTGTAAGCTTTTAGTAAAATTAAACTTACCAGTTTACTGCAGGCTCGACAAAATATTTTGTCGCCATCCTTTACCAGTTCAGGATATGGCTTAATCCATAAAGAAATTTTGTTCGCTATACTCATTGTATGTACGCACAGTATTTAAAAACGTAACACAATTACATGCTGTTTCGGTCAAAGATATTCAGTGAATGAATAGTTTATTTGGGAATTAATAATAATAAAACGTATTTACCACATCCCGTCTGTTAAGCGAAATTAAACACGTGCAGTTCTTGGAAAAAAGTATTAGAGAAACCAATGTAATAGATTTATCGTTCTGAGAATTGTCGGTTGTCGATCTACAGTAGGAATTACTAGGAATTTTTACTAATAAAAAGGATAAGAAAAAGCTTAAATATGCAATATATGCAACTTTTGTAAAAATATGCATAGAAATGGCTAAATATGCAATATATGCAATCACTAATTAGCGCTAATTCACTTCAATTAGTGTAATACGTCTACATATAGACTATACTGAAAGATATGCAAAAAATAAAATATGCGCATTTTGCATATAATCCGGTCTCTACTAATAAGTAATCTGTTCATTTCTTGATATTGTAAAGAAACTAAAAAAAGGCATTCCTTTTTACCGGTATGAAATAAACAATTACTGTAAATACTTTTGTTTACTTTTATTTAAAACGCCTGCGTATACTGCTATTTTTACGTACAATTTTCGTAAAATTATAAACGATATGTACACAATAAAGTATTAAATGATACCTTCTTTGTTAGCTTAATGGTTTGCAATTTATTGCACGAACGACCAGATAGCATACCTTATAATGAAAGGTGTAAGGCAGTGATTGAATTACCGATTTACCCGCGGTCGCTGCCTAAGTGAGAGTTTGGCGTGTGCGCACTAGAGGGCGTACATCTAAACTCGTGATCTCTTAGGGAAAAATCGAAGATAATCTTGAGACACAATACTGATTAAAGTAAATTTATATCCTGGGCGTCATTGAATTGATTTGAATTGAAGAGATCGATGTGAGCATAGCATTTTGCATTTGTTAGAGAAGGGTAGTGAGTGCTTGCCGTTAAACAGCGATAGCATACGGATTGGAGATGGTATATCGAATTATACAGTGTGTATCAGATATAGAGGTAAATATAATAATGTGTAGCAGCTGTAATCATATACAATCAAAAAGTCTTAATGCACAGGCCGTCTGTTTGTAAGCATTAACGAGAAAAAAATAATTTTGTAAATGTCGTGGGCTAGAGCCGCACCTGTGCCCAACCTAAATGCTGTCCCGAGTATACCCCCACATACCACTATCATTCAGCCATTACCGCTGTTAGTTTTGTGTGGATCGCCGCTTGGAGTGCAAGCCACTTCGAACATTTTATTTAAATTCTTCTCGTCTCGAAAAAACGAGCCTTTTTAGGACCATCATGATTTCATATAAAGAAAATCGAAGCTTGATGCATCGGTAAAAGCGCGGGAATGTATAGATTCATTTTCGCGCGATATCATAGTAAAAAGGCGTGTTTGCAAATTTTCTGTATCTACATTTATTTCTGTGTAATTCGATTCAATTCATTTTGCGTTATTTGATTAAATAAATCCAAAAGAAATAACTCAGATTCATGTGGTACCGTTTATTGACAACTAACTCTCGATTCGACAAAGCAAAAAGAAAAATATTTACGTTTTTTGTAACTACTTAAGTTGCATATCCGGTGAGACTCGAACGTCTTATCAGGATATTAAAAATAATACTTTGTAGACTTACGTAGAATACTCTTAACAAATAAGGAATGTTTATTTTATAAAAAGAAGAAATTTAAAATGCCTCAGTTTTGCTATTTTTACAAGGGCCTTTATTTATTCAGAATGACGTTAAATGAACTTACGCAATACCATTAAGAATAATACTAAATGAGTGCAATGTATTTATACATAATACCACGTTTAGCGGGTGCTTAACATGACGTTTCCTTGCATCAGGCCCGGACTAAAGAATTTTTGGCTCTAAATTTTACTTTTTTTTATTCTTTAATGATGAAATCCGGTTTCGGTGGGTTTGTACTTTATATGTCGTGTAGTTAACACCCAAGCAAAATTTACTTTTTTATTTGATACACCCTGTATATCTGCAAATAGAATGCACATTTCCCGACTTTGTTATTGATTTCTATCAGAATCATATTTTCATCCTCTTTTTATTCACATTACGGCAGTCGTCAGCTCGAAAGTGCGCTGTCGGTATGAATATTGAATAGGTAGATATGTCGTAATGTAAAATTTTGTTACTGTTTCAAAACACCCATTTCAAGACCGGTTTTTTATTTTTGTACAGCGTGACGAAAAATTCATCTTATTTTATAATTTATAATAACAACATTTACAATTTTATTAGTATATAACCTGAGCATTTGTACAGTATAAGTATATCTATACATCGTTACAATACATTCAAATTTAAAGCAGTAAAGTTAGATACTTTACCTTTTGACGTAATTAAATAAGGTAAACTTTGCTTCTCGAGAGAGAGAGAGAGAGCCGTCTGCCCGCTTGGCAATATAACCATCAGGCGAAATCCACGAAAATTTGAAAATAAAAAGATAATATCTAAAGCTAAATTGCGAACAAAACCCTCGACTTAAACAAAAGCATTTCGAATTAAATCCAGCGGCGTGTGGGTGGGCGGGGGTATTAGGTACAGAGAAAAGAAGGCACCGTTCGGATACGACACTTAATGTAATAAAATTCTCACAGTCTAAGGCAGAAACCATAGTTATGCGTGAGGTTCCGCAAAAAAGAGTTTAGAATGTGTCCGTGCCGATATACCGCAACTCTGCCGGGGTAACATTCTAATCCCCTGTAAAGGTGTATACATTGTGCAAAATATTATTTACCTTGCAAACAAAGACTGGTCTGGCTCCACCCATTTCAGGCCACTGACTAATGATAACTTTCTGCGGTTTGGGCCACGCCCCCCCGAGCCCCGACGCACCCCTACTACTTATTTAACGTCGGAGGGAGAGAAGCAGATTTTCCAGGGGCGAAATGGATGTAAATTTTATTTTCGCGCGCGGCATAGATTGCGAGGGGATGTTATGACAATAATTTGATTTTAAAGCTCGCTCACCCACTCCGAGACTTTGCCGCCCACATTTTTCAACATACCCATTTATAAATGCTCGTTCGAAATAAACTTGAACGTTGAATGTTTTCGCTTTTTTTTTTTTTCTCGAGTTCTAGTTTAATATCCCGTCGGTGTACTCGTAAAAGATAATCTGGAAGAAATTTATTCTTAAAAATATCCTTGTGCGCTTTTGTAATAACGATTTTTTTATTATTTTTTATAAAAATTTACACAGCTACTAAATATGCTGTGTACTGATTGAAATAAATGAAATATGCAAAACTGAATTTTTTAAATGAAAATAAAATAAAATTAGCTAGCTCAACGGATAAGATTTTAATGAACAAAAGAACTATTACACTCAGAGTTACCCTCGCGAATTAAAATTTGAATCTAACCACGAAAAGTAAAATGTGAGTGAATGAAATCAGACTTTCTTAAATTACCGGAAAAATTGAAAAGGTTCAATATAAAATAACAGAACAGAATTTTCAACCCAAAGATGCTAATTAACAATCAAATTTTATTATTATTCAAAATTGGCTAAATTACAACTTGTGCAGAAAAAACCGTGAACTGAAGGTTCTGGCCTAAAATAAAAACTGCACTTGACTCTAAATCAAAATAGGACAATGCTATTTCCTATACAAAGCAAAAGATTAGTTTGTTCAGGAAGATAATCCAATATCTTTCAATTTCAATCCACGTGGTTTTACAAATTAAAATAAACTCGTGGACAAACGCAAGAAAATTACAAAAAAGCAAGAACAATGCTTCTACTCACCCAGACGAGGTGATTGATAAATAAAAATGAACCAGCAAAAATTGAATAACCGAAAATTAACTCTTAAAAATATAATGAGAAAAAAAACTAAAAAATATCTTCCCGAACAAAAATAATAAATGAACTTATATCTATTACGTGTACACGTTAATATAATAACAATTATCACAAAAAGAATTCCTTGATTGGCTATATAAAATTAAATCAGAAATGTTAAATTTACTAAATCAAAATGGATAACAAAATGGCAACAAAGATTAAAAAATACGTCTACTCACGTCAATAGTCGAACAAGGAACTCCTTGACAAAACTTTACAATTGTTTTTCTTACAATAACCCGCCCCCAAAATCGTACAATGCAGTCCTACTACAACAACAAAAATCTAATAGAATCCGCATTAAATCTAACTAGCGAACGCTAGACAAATAAATGCATGGAATTAAAAAAAAAAACTTAATCCTTAATAATTAAATCATACGAGAAACGCTTAAACTCAAATTTATACAAAATAAACACTAAATTTGTGAAAAATTCTCGGTTAATCGAACAACAGCTCGGAGGAAAGTAAACAAATCAAAATATGCAACTCAAAATACACTCAGCGGTAACGCGGGTAGTCTAACCATAGTAGTATATTTCTTAACTTGAAATTTAAAAGTCTCAAGTATAAATTTCATTGAAAGCCTGAATCCACATACCTATTTTAAAAGTAGAAAAAAGTAATATAGTGAATGTGGGTATTTGTAACACTTGTATCGTTATCTATAAGCCTGGTAAACAGGTGTTACAAAGGCTTACAGACTTACATAAAACCTTGCAGACCCTACCTAAAATTTTAAATCATAAAAGTTTATCGTTTCCAACTAATCCTAGTAGCAAAATTTAAATTTCCCGCAATTATTTTTAGTAACTTCAACATTGAAACACGAAATTACCAATGATTTTGTATTAGATTACTAGTTACTTTGATGTCTTTCTGTTAAACTTACTAAAAATAATTGTGGGAAATTTCAATTTTGCTACTAGGGAAGTTACATGCTCACACCATAAATTGATCTATTTGAATCAACAAAGTACAATATGATCAATCAGTGGCGACTCGTGACAATATTGATTAGTGGGGCCAATCTCGGACCAACTGCTTCTTTCCCCCCATTTTATTAATTTTACAAAGTTTTGAATTAGTGTAAGAGCAGAATGCTCCAACGGACACGGCCAAACGAAAGAGACGAGCGAAGAGATCGAAAGGCAAACAAAAAGAGATTATGGCGGGTGATCCATTCGAGCTATCGACTTATTGTTTCGTGATTTTAGTTTTGTGGCGTAATAAATGACAGTTTTATATCTAAATTTTTGTGTTATTTCAACGAGTTTTAATATTAGTTTGCCTCAGCTTGCAAAAATAATACCGACCAACAAATAATGTGAACAAATTTTAATCTATTTTAAAATGAAATATACATTAAGTTCTTATCAGGAATGCTTATCTGCTTAAATATAAATACTAACGTATTTCCTTCAGAATCGCATATATTTAGTTTTTAAATTGCACGTACATACATGAATCAGTTATTTACATTCACCCACCTAACTAACGCAAAGTTATTCAGGTGTTTTTGTGATTTTATATCGACGAAATCATAATACAAACAAGAGCGCATGAGTTATTTAAGCAATGGGAAACACAATTTTTATTTTCGTCGTTTGTTTACCTAGGCAAATGACTTTTTTTTTTACTTAAAACACTGTTATGATTTTTTTTCAGAAATAACTCCCTTATTATATTTATTATTTCATTTTCATAATTTTTACCTTAAGAAAGATATGAATGGTAGTTCATTTTGATTTGAAATACTATAGTTATTAATTTTCCATGTTGTCCTAGAATAATACTACGCTTTATTACTATAATTAATAAATATTAAACATTCTTGAACCCAATTTCTATTGCGGGGAAGTGTCTAAACCGAAATCCGTATACGATGACTCTCTACATATATTTCTACTTTCGATGATGATTTGTTCGCAGCCGTTAATTATATATGGTTTTTCCTTTTTTCGTGAGGGTAGCGGCTAATTTCTAATGATGACTTAAATTTTTTAAAAAGTTAAACAACTCATTTTTAACGTTTCGACAATCTTTATTTTCTGTTGTCTTCTTCAGAATAATGTATATTTTATAATTTAACTTTATTTTTTTTTTTTAAATATATATATTTAGGGACATTCACAAACATTTAAAAATAACTTATTTAATAATTACATTTTCTTTTTTTAAACAATTACTGGAAACGTCGTCATTTTTACAATACTGTTAACCAAACAATTTTAAATCTAGCTGCCGAATTTCTACTTTCAATAGTCGATCTTCGATGGCCGTCTGACTCACACACTTGCCTACAGTGAGTGGGAGACCCTTTTCTCACAGTGCCGAGCGCTGACGTATTCTGATGACGCGTGACTCGATCAACCAGCGGACAATTGGCCAAGATGCGGCTGGCCCTACTTCAATGTGATTTTTTACGTATAGCCGCGGAGACGTACAAACGTCTGAAATCGGTAGCAATCTAGACGTGGCTCTTCTCCCGCCGCTTGTCTGAAAAAGAACAAATGCATAATAGAAAAGTGTGAAGAGATGAACAATTCACCGCAAAATGTTGCTTAAGAAGAGTATAATAGGTTCCACCATACAAACTTGATCGATTTTTTGTGGCAATGAAAACTATCACTAAAGAACACCCTGTATATCGATATCGATTACCGTTTAGAAATTACACACATTGTTTTTAGCTATTGCTTTTTCTTTTTATTGATTATTTTTGATGGTGTTAATTTACGTTTCAGCAATTCATACAGTTTTCATAGCGATTATTTCATTGTTTCGGTTACGCACCACTTAACCTGTATATGTGTACACTTTCGAATTTATTACGATCCAGGTATGTAAATAATTTGAATTGATTCTCCCATTTTAATAACTCGCCTTGTACGATGGACATTAGTTCGTATTTATTAGTACAATCTTCATGTTATTGGTACTATGAATTCTAGGTAAGTACATCTGCTTTACTATTATTAAGATATTCTTGTGCTTAGGTTTAGTTTTAACGGTTTGTTAGTCTGTTAATTTTGAATTTAATACTGTTTTAAACACGAGCACTGCGTTCTAGACTTGAAATTAACATTGCAGAAGTTTGACAACATTTTACTGTTATTCCAGCACATAAAACTGTTTAATGCAATAAATTTTATGCTTTGTCTCGGGCCAACTACCCCTTCCCCCCACTCCCTATTTTATTAATTTTACAAAGTTTTGAATTAGTTTAGTTCAGCTTGCAGTAACTTATTACCTCGTTTATTTCTATATAACTGAAATAATACTGACACCAAAAATTTAATGTAGTCAACTTTAGGAGCCATTTTAAAATGAAAAATATATTAAGTTCTTAACGGGAATACTTATCTACCTAAATATAAATGCTAACGTATTTCCTTCAGAATTTCATATGCTTATTTAGTTTTTAAATTGCATGTATATGGATCGCTTGTTTACATTCTCCGTTAACATACGACTGTTTGCGCTCGGAATATCCATTATATTTAACTCAATGCTCTACGTTTCAGTGACTCAATGTGCTCTGTGTCGTATGTCATATTCTCCTCGATAAACTTACAAAAACGCTTGAATTAGTTGGACGGGGGAATGTAAACAGTTGGCTCGTACGGGCCACCTTGCCGAGCGCTGAATTGTAATTCAGTTTGAAACAGTTTGTACATTCAATGTGTCATCAATTTATCAATACATACAGGGTGATTCTCAATATATGCGACAAATTTTAAGAGCTGATTCCTGAGGTTATTTTGATCATAAAAGTTCATGTGAGTATATGTCCAAAACGGTTTAGTTTTAAAGTTATTGAATGTTTAATAATAAATTATGAACTATGACTAACACGATATAATATCACAGTTGGTTCTTCAAAAACTATTGTGTTGAGAGGGAATTGTTTATTTGTCATTAGTTGTCAGAGTATTCATTCAGTTTATTGCCAGTTTCTGTTTTCTAAAATGAATTACACGAATGCTGAGATGTGTGATATGCATTTCGTTTACGGTCTTGCCAATGGAAATTCGCGTGCTGTTAGACGTCTTTATGAAGAACGATATCTGAATCGTATTATCCCGCATCATTTTCAATATTTGCCCGTCTTCACCAACGTCTTAGTGAAACGGGAAATTTTAAAAAACGGACGACTGATAACGGGCACCCATCTACAATGAGAGCTCCACAAGTTGAAGAAATGGTACTAAATGAAATTGAGGAACATTCTACTACAAGCACCAGAAAAATTGCGTTTGCTTTAAAGATTAGTCAGGCCACAGTGTGGAGAATATTGAAAGATCAACTGTTGTATCCGTATCACATTCAACTGGTGCAGGCACTTTTGCCGGCAGATTTTCCGCAAAGAGTGGCTTTTCATTAATGGATGCAACACAAAATCCTGACTATTTGGCTCAAATATTCTTCACCGACGAGGCTACTTTCTCTAGAAACGCGATTATTAATTTTCATAATAATCACATATGGGCCGAAGAAAATCCGTACGAACTAGTGAATGCCCGCGTCATCAACATTAATTCTCTGTCAATGTGTGCGTCGGAATTGTTGGAGATCACTTGATAGGTCCACATTTTTTACCGATGCGGTTAAATGGCGAGGTATACCGCAATTTTCTTGAAGAGGAGTTACCCCTACACTGATTACAAATGTATTTTATGCATGACAGTGCTCCAGCGCATTTTAGTTTAGCTGCTCGCGAGTTTTTGGACAATACGTATCCAGATCGGTGGATAGGACGGGGAGGTCCACAACCGTGGCCTCCTCGGTCTCCAGACTTAAATTCTTTGGACTTTTTTCTCTGGGGTCACCTTAAATCATTAGTTTATACCATCTCCCCATTGAAAATGTCGATGAACTGAGAAATCGTATTATCGCAGCTTTTCAAACAATTCGAAATACCCCTGGTATTTTAGAACGGACTCGCCAGTCAATACGACGGAGGATAGAAGCTTGTATTGCAGTTGGGGGCGGTCATTTTCAACAATTAGTAGAAGTTAATTTTGTTTTACTACTTATTTTGTTAATTTATAAATAAAAACATTAAATATGTTAACTTACTATTAAACATTGTACAACTTTAGAAGTAAGCGATTTTGGACATACCATGTGATTCAAAATGATTGTCGTAAGAAAAAAACTGTTTTCCGGAAAAAATTATCTATACTTATTACCAATTTAATGAGCGAAGTTAGCTACATACAAATTTCATACATTAAATGAATTTTCTTGACATTTAGCGATATTGGCGTGCGTGTTGTAGTATCTTTGGAATATTTATCTTATAATTATTTTCAAATCGTTTATATTTACATCTAATATCACCAACAATAGTATTTTTGAATACTGTAAGAAAATAAGGGAATTTATCTGTGGTAATAGCTCAACAAACAGGTAAAAAATCAATATTACCATTAAGTGAAATAGTTTATTACATTTTATAATTTTATAGGCTTATCATACACTTCAGCGCAATGAGATGTCAAAAGAAAGTTACATTTTCATCGCTATAAAGTTTCTACGGTACAGGAATGATTACCATTAGATCACGGTAGGCGATTGGAATATTGTCATTGGTTTAATAACAATTTAAGGGACGATGATTTGCTAAACAAATCATTTTTCTTGGATAAGCCTGGTTTTATCTAACAGACTATATCAATTTACAAAACTATTGTATCTGGTCTGCAGAAAATCCACACGAATCTCGAGAAACGCAATTGCATCCCGTAAAACTTGGAGTTTGGTTAACTATGTCCAGACAACGAATAATAGGGCCCAATTTTCTTCGAGGAAATTGTAACAGCCCAACGTTACCAACAGATCTTGGAATTGTTTATTGCAGAGTTACAAGAAAATGAGCTTGAAGCAGGTTATTTTCAGCACGATAATGCTCCAGCACATACTGCTCGACAAACCTGCCAATATCTTCAACAGTTTTTTGCTGACAGGTTCGTTAGAGCACAGAGATGGCCACCAAGATCGCCTGATCTAACTCCATTAGATTACTTCATGTTCGACTATCTAAAAAATAGGATCTATAGAAACCGCATGCATACCATAGAAGAACTGAGAGATGCAGTTTTGTCACTTAATAATTATACTGATTGTATGTTATAATTTAAAGTAATAAATAAATTTAGTTAAACACCAGTTAGTACTGAATTGTAAAATCATAATTTAGTAAAGTTAAATTAATTACATTTCATTTTTACAAGCAGAAACACCAATCCATAGTCGTTTATATAATGCGAGTTCAAATATAGGTTACGTTCTCCTTATTTATGACAGATCCGTTTACTTCTTATGTTCCAACACTGACTTAGTTCAAACCTTCATTACAAACACGCGGCATATACCTACACCCTTTGTTACTATCTATAGGAGCGGAATTGACAATCATTTTGAATCTCTTTGTATGGTCTTATGAACTTTTATGATCAAAATAACCCCAGGAATTAGCGCTTAAAGTTTGTCGCATATATTGAGAATCACCCTGTATAAGTATTTTAAACTGCAGAAATCCTTGAAAAGACATTTTTATTCCTTTCAGCGCGAGAACACATATTTAATCGCACGAAGGAATCAATTCCGCTGTCCATCGCTAGGCGGTTTTTTTTTTTTTATATATATACATATTCATCGACATCCAAGCCACCTCTGACGAAATTCCCGTACGTAAATCCAGCGCCTGTGGGTTACGGGTAGGCGTGGCCCCTCCTCGACCTAATATAGGGGTGGCAGAGTAGGAGGAGCCCGGTAAAAGCAGAAAGAGAGACCGACGCATCCCCCCACTTGGACCGCGCTTTGTTTTCACACAAACCTATCCGGAAATGTGGTGGCTTGAATCATCATTGTTCTTTCCACGATAATATTGGAATAACATTGGTGGATTTCGGTGGTGTGTGCGCTCCTTCGCTCCTAGACACACTTATAAAGCTTTGCCGACGCGATCCTATATAATAGAATATATGCGTATATATACGTAAAAAAAAAATAAAAAATAAAACGTTTCAGTGCTTTCTCGCGAGATACCGCGCCGCACTCGATAAGATAACTCCGTACGTTAAGGAGGGTGATCCGCAATGTGCGTCTGATCCAGTCCCGTCGAACATGCTGATGATGGAAGATGGAGGTCGCCATATAGCGGCGGATCTACAACAGGAGAGTCAGTATAACCGATCGGAAAGTCCGTTGGATTTACGCGGATCCAGCGAAAGTCAAGAGAAATCCGAAGATAAGTACCACAAAGAGAAGACGAAGAAGGCGGCCGACATCAGCTGATAAAGCCTCCGTATTCGTACATCGCCTTGATAACCATGGCTATATTGCAATCGCCGCAGAAGAAGTTGACGCTGAGTGGTATCTGTGAATTCATCATGACCAGGTTTCAATATTATCGCGATAAATTTCCCGCGTGGCAGAATTCGATACGGCACAATCTCTCACTGAACGATTGCTTCATAAAGATCCCGCGGGAGCCAGGAAACCCGGGAAAAGGTAACTACTGGACGCTGGATCCATTAGCCGAGGATATGTTCGATAACGGTAGCTTCTTGCGCCGACGGAAAAGATACAAACGTCCCTCACCGAATATATTATTACGGGATCATCACGCCTCGGCTATGGTAGCTTCGTTCCTCAACCAAGAAAACTACCAACACAACCTGTTCCCGCATCCGGCTCTGCACAATCCGTACAATTATCTACCTCCCATCACCAATAGTTTAGCGAACAGTATGCCCTTGATATCCCCGGTCGATTTATCCCGTTTGGGTTTGGGACATTTGGGTATATTACCGCAGCCCAGTATCTGCAAACCGGTGCCAGTTCAACCTCCTAGTGTGGCTTCTCGGATAGCTCAGATTTTAACACGGAAATACAAAAGAAAGCGAAAAGTGAGTTCTCCATAGAGTCGTTGATCGGTAAGCAGTCCGCATCGCAAGATCTCGTAAAAAGTAAGTGCGCTACTGATATCATTCTAAGCCAGATACCCGGTCTTCACAATCAGATGTCTGCGTTTTCGCCTTTGTCGACCAGCGACGATTGGACAAGGTGAAATTTATTCAATAATTCGTATTTTTTTTTTAATAACCATAAAAGACGTTCATCGTATTTTTTTTTTTTTTGTTTTTGTAAAAAGTAATAATGTATAGATAATAATATGTAAGTTTTAGGTTTTAATTTTAGTCTTTTGTAGATCTGTTAGCAATCAAACGTTTTTTTTTTGTATCTAATACCAAAAAACCAGCTCAATGATTTACAATTCTGTAATGTATCGGATATCCGAGCCTATACATCCCTGATGGCCATAAAATTTATCTATATCATATTATTTATTATTATTTATATAAAACATTATCGGTTTTGTCAGTTATATATGATAACTATTAGAGACCGGATTATATGCAAAGAAAAACTGGAATATATGCGCATATATATATGCATCGATTTTTGGGAAAATATGCATAAACCTGATGGGGCATATATACAAAAAAATTGCGACAATATGCAAAATTTTTACATAAAATAAATAAGAGCAGAAATTTAAACATTAACTTTATTGCGCAAAATTTTTTCACAACATATTTATAAAACAATTTATATTAATATTTTTCAAAATTGTGTGAAGAAAGTTTGTCTCTATCAGAATATATATGTTTCGAAATAGAAAAGCTTCTTTCAACATCTACAGATGTAATTCGTGCTTTTTTTTAATTTGGCAATACATTCTAAACTAAAATTAAAGTCGAAATCGTTTACTGTTTCACCCATCCAAAATTCTCTTAACTTACTTCAATTTCAAATACCCCGTATTTTTATTTATCACTTTTTTAAATTTATCGTATATAGAATTACCTATTGTACCCTTAACCGTCTTACATAGCATATCAAATTCGTCTACTATTTCGACTGATTCCGAGAGCGACATCCCTTGCGTTTCTAGTGTACGAACGGAACTTGAAACAAAGCTATAATTTGACTTAATATACAAAAGGTCTTGTAGCAATTCTGTTGATGTTACTATCTTTTTACAGTTTTCTAGAGCAATGCAGTCAGCAGTGATTTCAAGAATTAGATTTTTTATTCCTTCAAAATTATCGGCGAAAAAATTGCAGCCTCTAACCATGTACCCCATCTCGTAATAATCGGTTCAGGAGGCAACTTAACACCGGGAAGTCGCTCCTTATAAAATTGGATTCGTAAAGGTGCTTTTAAAAATACTTTTTTGACATTGCTAATTAAATCATTAATAAAAGGGAATTGATTCCTAATGTCTTCGGCTACACGATTGAACCCATGAGCTAAACAAGTGGTATGAATAATGTTACTATAAAAAAAATTTTAATTTTGCGCGGCTTTTATCATGTGTGGTGCAGCGTCGCACAACATTAGTAAAATTTGTCCACAAGGTATACTCTCGGGTAAAAAGAAATTTGATAAACCTTCTTGAACGAATTGGGCAATTGTCACATTATTTGTTTTCTACAATCAATTAAATATGATTTACCTACAATATCTTCATGAAGAATTCCTATTAACAAATGGGCAATATAACGGCCACACTTATCCGTACTTTCATCTACCATGATATAAATAATGTTGAATTTCTGCTATTGTTTTGCTGGTAACAAGATGTGACATAATTTTTTCGTAAGGTAGGTACTTTTGTCAGGTACATTATGTTTGCAATATTTTTGCAGAAATGATTTCAATTTAACATTGTTTAATCTTGCTAATGGTATGTTAGACGAAATTAATGCGTAACAGATCGTATTATATTCTTCTTGTTCTGAGTTCTGTAAGTTGATGCTACACATTGACGTATAGATTGCTGCACACATGCGGGTCGCTTTAGTTTTCACATTTTCCAATATGTGATGTAGTTCTAGCGTGTCGATCAATCAGGTATTTGTCTCAGAAGACACCTACAACAAATTTATCATTTTATATCAATCTTAAAGAATTTAAAACCATTGTAAGATTTTAGTAAAATAAACTTACCAGTTACTGCAGGCTCGACAAAATATTTTGTCGCCATCCTTTACCAGTTCAGGATATGGCTTAATCCATAAAGAAAATTTTGTTCGCTATACTCATTGTATGTACGCACAGTATTTAAAAACGTAACACATTACATGCTGTTTCGCTCAAAGATATTCAATGAATGAATAGTTTATTTGGGAATTAATAATAATAAAACGTATTTACCACATCCCTTCTGCTAGGCGAAATTAAACACGTGCAGTTCTTGGAAAAAAGTATTAGAGAAACCAATGCAAAAGATTTATCGTTTGAGAATTGTCGGTTGTCGATCTACATAGGAATTACTAGAAATTTTTATAATAGAAAGGATAAGAAAAAACTTAAATATGCAATATATGCAACTTTGTAAAAATATGCATAGAAATGCTAAATATGCAATATATGCAATCACTAATCAGCGCTAATGAACTTCAATTAGTGTAACGTCTACATATAGACGATAATTAAAGATATGCAAAAAATAAAATATATGCACTTTGCATATAATCCGGTCTCTATTGATGAAAAAACCTGCACTGTCAACTCGTTAGCGTCAAAATTTCTTTCCTATTTTCAATCCAAAATTAAGATGTGTCATCCCAAAAAACATTGGTGATATACAATGTTTTTACGGGAGACGTAGGTTCGAATCCTGGGTGAGGAGAAAAAATTTTCTTGGCAAAAATTACTCCTAATTATTACAGTTAAAAGCAGAAATATATTAATTTGTTATCTTGCTGTATTGTTCGACATTCTTAAACAATTTCATATTTCTTGCTCTGCCCTACAAAAGCTAATTGACTTTAAGACAGTCTAAGTGTGCCCAGTCTAGATGTCAAGCCTGCATCAAGGTTATTTTACAATTGCGCAACTAATAAAGAAAATTCCCATTTATTGCACACATATTAGTGGACCACACTGTAAAGTGCCGCGTAAAAAAAAATCTCTCTAACTGTCAACATAAAACACTAACCAATTACTAATGTTACATTCTTTTGTCTTATACGCCTACTAAGATCAAGATAGTACCTACATTCCGACAGTTTTTTCGTACACTTAATAGAAGTATCCTTTTTTTTATTTAAAAAGAATTGCGTTATACCAAAGGCGCAAATTACATTTTCTATATAGTCAAAATGACTTGATGTTACCTTGTTACCTAATTTTAAATCTACGCATTTCTTAAAAAATAATATATTTTTTATTGTTGAAATCCAATAAGTGGAATTGGTATGTATTTTGATGCATAAATAATTATTCTCTCCATTCAAAAACTATTTATTTAGTACCTAAATCTTTAAAACAACATGTTTTTTGGCTTGGAATAAATGCCATCATTAGGTTTTTAAAAAGGATATATCGAAAATATTGGATAAAAATAGTCAAAAACTACCATCTGAAATGAAACATGAATGATAAATATAATTTGTTTGACTCTTTCGAAAACCTGATGATGGTATTTATTCCAAGCCGAAACATGTTGTTCCAAAATTATAATAAATAAATAGTTTACGAATGGAAAGGGCAATTAAGTGTATTTACACATTCACTACATTTTTTGTAGTTCGTTCTTTTAGGTGAAACACATTGATAATTGATTGAAAGTTTATTTTGACCTTGAAAATTATTGACAGAAAATCGTAAGCCTTTTGAATCAAGGGGTGTTTCCTTTTCTTGTAACATTGATTCAGTTTAGACTTGACATTTATGGGGATTTACAGAAAAGCGTAAAATTTTGAATCAAGAAGTTTTCACCTTTGATTGTAACATCCTTTCACTTTGGGCTAAGCATATAGACAAAGATGCGAATTTACCTAAAACTGTAATAATTTTCAATTAAGACGTTGCTCCATTTTTTGTAACCCTTTTAAACGCTTAAACACCCCAAGTAGCAGAGTAACGTAAAATGACGTTTAATTGACGTCAATTTTACGTCTAATATGTGATATCAACGTTTATTAAACGCCATTTTACGTCACTCTGCTACCTGGGACTCTACTGTTGTGAACTGCATTGCTTTATAAGTACTGCAACATTAAATGAAAAGATTTGAATTTTTCCTGAAAAATCATTTTAATATCTCACGAAAAACATTCATTTTTGTTTATAACAGCATATATAAATAACAATATCTTACATTCTTGAGTTAGCAGAGAGGATCGGCAAGAGATTCTAGTTGATATTTTAACTAACACTATCTCTGATTCACTGACATAAAGAAAATAAAAGAAATTGTTGTTTAATACACTTCCAACGAAAGATTCCATTTATTTCAAATCATAAATGAAGCTCTATTGACACCTGGTGTTAAGAAATATTTATTTTAACTTAAATACTAGTACAAATTATTAAAATTGACTATGTTTCCGGTAAAGCTGGAAAAAAATATAACACCTTAAATAATTGCAAATTTACATGTGTGATTTTATTAAAATTATCTGTAAATAAAAAAAAATTGAGCATGGATCTCTGGGCTGGAACATCCGGTATAAGTCTTAAAATTTCTAAGTGCTCATTCTGATGAAAACCACCAAAAAGATGCCGAAATTACAGTATCTACTAAATTCGCTCTGTCAATTTTGTTTTAATTATTGTGTTTTGCATATGGATCCTTTCGTAAAATTTCTAGATCTAATCCTCTCTCATGCAAAGCATTAACTGGGGCATTAATTAAGGGACTTAGATCTTTTAGGAGTTATATACGCTTCAATTATATTGGTGACGTTCTTCAAATTAACTTTAAAAACAAAAGTTTGTTCGCGTCGCATGAACTATTTGCACCTTTATGCACTTTTGCACACAAAAGTTCTAAAAAGTGCATAATAGTGCAAATAGTTCATGCGACGCGAACAAACTACAAAGTTGATTCGTTTAGAATTATGGCAATAGGAAAGTGTAAATTAAAATACAAATTTAGTATGTATTTTTGTGTACCTATGTTTTGGTTGTGGATAAATTTTCTTTCAATGTTTGAATCCGCGTTATCTTCGTTTTCCGTTATATTGTCTTAATTTTAAGATTCGAATTTTAACGGGAAATTTTGAAATTAAAGAATTCTAGGATACGTTTTTGTTTTGTTCAAAAACAAAAATAGTGTTATATTTTTGATTGAGTATTTTTAAGGAAGTACTATTTTTAGATTCTCCATTTCTTAATTTTTTTTTATCGGAAATTTTCTCGATTGAAAATATTAGATAAATTAAATATTACTTACTTTTTAAATAACTAAAACAAATTCTGATTTAAGATTAACCGGTTTTCATCAAATTTAAATGAATGTCATATTGACAAATGCCAAAGTTAATATTTCTCAAAATTATTCTAAATAACCTGTTTTTTTTTTCGCTAAAAACCGAACTATTTAAAGTTATATTTCACATCTTATTAGTTATTTCAGTTGTATAATTATCTGGTGTTAATAGTTTTGTACTATTTAGTTTTGATATAAATCAGGTTGTCATCAGCTGTGTCCTCCATTACTATTATCACAGTATATATGTATATCCAATAGCTTCACATCGCCGGTAACATGAGTTTCAAACATGGCGCCAAGAAATTCGCGGTGTCGCATAGGTGGTGAAATTGTAACTAAAACTATTTGAATTTGTTTACAAGCAAAAATCAACCTACAAAGCGTTTTCCTTTGTCATTTTGTTATAGGGTGATGTTGTGGCGATTTTCTGTCAATTGTCGTTGTTGAGTATATAGGTTATTTTCGTACCCACTTTGCAATTATTAGTTGCAAATATAGCCGCCAAACGCCATCGCGAATTTCCTTAAATTGATAGACAAAACATCAAAGGCACTTAGTGAAACTACTGTATAAGGTTTATACTGTGCTATTATTTTAACGTGTCAATAAAGTAGTTCTCATGTTCTCACATGTCATGCAGATGTCGCTACTTACCGGAATCTGGTGTAACATTCAATTCAATGTAACTTTGAATGATTCGACAGGCCGTATAAAGCAAAGTGTCATCAAGCAGGTTGTGACAATTTTAATGCCAAAATATTAGGTTATAATAATGAGTGACATCTGTCATCAATTCCCAAATCTGAAAAGAAAATAATAAATTAGTTTGACATTTGACATTATAAAGTGTTTTTTTTTAGAGATAGATAATAAAAATGTTTATCAACTACTAGTCGAACGAAACCTTTTTTTTGAATTAGTTTTATTAAATAAATAACGTACTTAAGTTTTAAATATGTACTATCAAAGATAAAAGTCTTGACTCAAGTTTGACATAAATTAAGATAGAATCATTGGAGTTTCTTCTGTATTTCAATATGTCTCTCTTTAGTTTCGAGTCAAGACTTTTGTCTTCGATGGTACATACCTGGAATTCAGAAATTCTATTAATTAATTTACGCTTAAAGTTAATTTATCCACAAGCCGTCTGTATTTCACACATTTCTCTGCATCCAATAATTTTCTATTCGCTATTTCCCTAAAATGGATTTTAAGAAATAATTCTTTTTTATCAATCTGTATGTAATGTACAAATACACATATATTTATAGATATATCTTCTATTGATCAGTGGAAGAATGATCCACTATGTGAGGTGCATTCGCACTTCAGTGAAATGTGATTTTATTGTTGCAATATTTTGAAATATATACTTTTAGGATTAGCGTGTATAATAGGTATCGTAAATTTATATATACTTATTACGATATTAGATAGCGTGTGATCTTAAACTGTGTATAACTTGTGAGTCCAAGAATAATAGAGTATTATTATTGTATGTAAGTACGGTTAATTGTAAATAACGAATTTAATTTATTTAAATGCCCCTTTTTTTGTACAGGAATTGTTTAAATCGAAACTCGCGTTGCTTGTATTATTTAATGTAACATATTTTGGACGAAGCATACTGTGTATGTAAATCCTTGTCGATTCACAGATTGATATTTATTTGATTAGTTATAGATAACGCACTAAAAAGAGTTTATGTCTTTTTTTATTGTATATACACCTATGTATAATTTGTACGTACTTAGAAAAATGTAATACCTAAATTAGGAATAAACTAGAATTGATAATAATATAAAGTGTACATTTCTTTTATACCAGCCAAAATCCAAAAGCAAATATATAAATGGGACGCCTACTTTAAATATGTATTTAATGTATATTACGATATAATAATAGAATAAGATTCACAGAGCAAACGTAATTCGTGTTTTTAATAACAAAGTAAACACTTTAATTCCCTGACAAATAATAACTAGTCCCAATGTTATCATATCTATACATTTGGACAATAACAACAATATTCGTTGGCCTGAATGTGTGAAATCCGTTAAAAGTTAAAAATTGTGAAGCTGTTTTGGGAAGAAACAACGAATTTATTTTGATACCCCATTTGGACCTCTTTTAATATTTAGTTATAATTAATAAGTGTTCAAAATTGTCACAATTCTGTTGAATGCATAGAAATTAGGGAAGTATAGTCGTTCTAATAGCGCTAAATTTTCACCAGTTGTATGTGCAGTAGCCCCATCTTGCTAGAAGAAACCCCCATTGAATTCGTGCTGTTGCAGTTCATTTAAAAATGATGTTAATAACTGTTCTCGATATCGTTTGGTTATTAATGTGATTGTCAAAAAATACTGGTCCTACTATTCTACGATGAGATACAGCTAAACATATTCCAACTTTAACAGGATGCAAAGGAACTTTAATAATAATAATATTTATTACCATCGATCATATTACATGATATTGGTAAGTTGTCAATAAAGTACAATATACACATATATGAAAATAGCAAAATATAAACAACACTCACATATTAAAATAATCATTGTAAAGCTTGCAAAATAAAAAGCTAGTTACATTATACTTATAACAAAATCTTTAGCTACTTATAACGGGCCTAAATTCAAATTCAAATTTTATTTATCCAACAAACCTAAAATGTGTGGACAATGTCAAAAACAAATACCAAGATAAATACAAGGATAAATATATACGTACATATAAAATATATAAATTTATTAAACATAACCATACACAGCTAGGCTGACCCGAGTATAGAAATTCAAACATTATTTTTTAAAGAAATCATCTACACTATAACAAGTTTTCATGAGCAGCATTGCCTTTAATTTCCTTTTGAAATTATACATACTGGCTAGTTTAAAGTCATTCGGTAACCTGTTATAGAATCTGCAACCGTTATAGAGAACATTTTCTGATATAAAGTAGTGGTGTGCCTATCTGAGCGTAAAAGAGATTTTGCCCTTATATCGTGTACATGGTTATTTTCGTTTTTATTAAAATGAACTGTGGTTTCTATGAACGAAACAGCACACACTGTAAATGTAGGTATCAAAGACCGTCATTATTCCGAGTTGTTTAAACGACTCTCTACATGAGTCTCTTGCTTTTAATTTGTTTATTAAGCGAATGGCATATTTTTGAAGTACAAAAATCCTCTGGACATGTGAGCTTGATCCCCATAATGCAATTCCATAGCGCATACGTGAGTGAAAGCAAGAATGATAAACTGTTATTAGGATGTCCAGGCTACAAACATCTCTTAGTGTACGCAAAGCAAAGCATTGTTTCCTCAAATTGACCGCGAGACCATGAATATGTGCTTCCCAAGTCAAACACGAATCTAATGTTACACCAAGCAGCTTGACTGTTGTGTCTAATTTGATATTATTATGTACATGATTTACTAAATTTAAATTTGATCTTAAACTTTTGAAATGTACCGCCACCGTTTTGCTCTCGTTTAATTTTAAAAAGCTTTTAGTTGACCACAATGATATTTGTTTTTACACACATACGGCAAGATTTACCACATCTGTTAAAGAATTTGCTTTTAACAAGAAGTTTGTGTGTCTGCATAACATATAACTTTAAAATTAGGTATGTTTGATTTTTCTAAAAATTGAAATAAATCATTTGTATATATAATGTATAAGAGTGGACGTAAAATAGAGCCTTGCGGGACTCCTGCAGTAATCTGCATGCTGTCGCTAACATGTCCGCTTGGCAGTTTCACACATTGAAACCTATCTTTGATATAACTCTTTAATAAGTTTAAGGCTTTCCCACGAACCCCGTAGCGTTGGAGTTTCTCTAGTAACAGGTCACGATTTACACTATCAAAAGCACCAGAATAATCGACAAACAGACCTAAAACATTTAATTTTTTATCTATTCCATTTACTATCTCCGAAACAAACTCAAAAAGTGCTGTGTCTACTCCCTTGGAGTGAACAAAGCCATGTTGGCAATGGGAAAATAATTTATTGCAGTTGAAAAAATCTACAAGCTGCTCATACACAGCCAATTCAAATAATTTTGCAAAAGTGGATAGCAAGCTAATAGGTCTATAGTTTTTAAATAATGCTGGATTATCTTTTTTATATATCGGTTGAACAATGGCCAGTTTAAGATCCGATGGATACAATCCATTTTCAAACATAAGGTTGATTAAAAGGGTTAAAGGCAATAATAATGAATCACTTACAGATTTGACAAGGTTATTTGAGACGTCATCATATCCACTTGAACGTGAGGAGTTGAGTTTATTTATTAGCCGTACAGTATCATTTTCTGGGATAGGATGGAAAAATAAAGATACAGTATTCGGAAGAACATTCTCATATAAGAAATCACTATCCATGTCACCTTTTGTCTGATTGCATTCAACGAAATATTTATTAAATTTTGAAGCAAGATGACATTCATCTATACCAAACTGTTTAAAAAATTCTGTGGAATTTGACTCATCTAATCATCATCTCATCTTTAATGTGGTTGTTTGGATTATTTGTAGACCATGTTTTGTAATTTTGTTTATTTACAAACCCGCTTAAATGAAACCATTCTTCATCATTCAGTATCCTTCCTTTGCCTCCAGCATGTACTTGCTGCCTACTGATGAGTCCGAACTAATGAGGATTATTCGGCCGGAATCGACGGTGTCCCTTGATATATTGTTAAAAGTGTAGCGTCTTCGTTAATTGATCCGATGCTCTATTCCTTTAATCTTTGTTTGTCGCAGGGTATATTTCCGGACGACTTAAAAATTACTAAGACAATACCAGTATTTAAAAAAGGTGATCCTCGAAAAGTAGAAAATTATAGACCCATCTCGTTGCCTTCAGTTTTTTTTCTAAAATTTATGAAAATGTTATTGACACCCGCCTTATGAATTTTCTAACCAGCAATCATTTACTGTCAAACACGCAGTTCGGATTTATAGCCGGAAACTCAACATGTAGTGCTACTATATAGTGTTTTGAATATGGTGTATGAAGCCTAAGACAAAAAGAACGTTGCAGCTGGTATATTTTTTGATTTGTCAAGTGCTTTTGACGCGGTAGACCATAGATTACTTCTGGATAAGCTCTATTCCTTGGGTGTGAAGAGGTACAGCTCATAATCTTTTTTCATCCTACTTGGCAGATAGGTATACCAGGGTAAGTATCACGGGTGAAGCTGCTAACATACATAACTATATACGAACGATTTTCGGGCTCACCTGTCTTGTTCTTCGTTTATTATTATTATTATCAGTAAACAAACTTGGATTAAGAATTTTGTTATTATTTAAACTTTCTTGAAAGAAATTGCAATAGTAATTTATTTGTTTAATTAAAAATATTATGCTTGGAATCGGTAAAACACTTCGAAGAACACGTATCAACATATAGACGTTACATAAAGTTGCGAAAATGTGTTCTTGAACAGCGTAGATTATGTTTTCTTTTTTTTTTTCTTGTAAATATTTGTCGCACTTATGTTTACTAAAATAATAAAATAATACAATGTCGTTACACAGTTGACTGGATTTAAGCGAGTTCGTCAAATTTACATGAATCAACCTGACAATTACATATTAAACTCGGTTGTTATATAAGCACAAAAATAGATATGCACGCTGTACTATCTGAGATAACAATGCAGATGTTTGTTCTTTTCGTATTTCGCAAAAATGATGCAGTAGATCCCTGTTCGATTTTGCACAACTTTGTTCAAATGGAATTTTTGTGGCATTATAATTAGTCGACACTGTAGGAATGTATACAAACGCTCCAAACAAAATTACTTTTTTTTTAAAAAAAACGGAAACTGATAACGGGCACCCATCTACAGTGAGAACTCCACAAGTTGAAGAAATGGTACTAAATGAAATTGAGGAACATCCTACTACAAGCACCAGAAAAATTGCGTTTGCTTTAAACATTAATCAGGCCACAGTTTGGAGAACATTGAAAGATCAACTGTTGTATCCATATCACATTCAACGGGTGCAGGCACTTTTGCCGGCAGATTTTCCGCATGGAGTGGCTTTTTGTCAATGGATGCAACACAAAATCGCACAAAATCCTGACTATTTGGCTCAAATATTCTTCACCGACGAGGCTACTTTCTATAGAAATGCGATTATTAATTTTCATAATAATCACATATGGGCCGAGGAAAATCCGTTGTACTAGTGAATGCCCGCGTCATCAACATCAATTCTCTGTCAATGTGTGGGCCGGAATTGTTGGAGATCACTTGATAGGTCCATATTTTTTACCGATGCGGTTAAATGACGAGGTATACCGCAATTTTCTTGAAGAGGAGCTACCGCTACTGCTGGAAGAAGTTCCGTTGCAATTAAGATTACAAAAGTATTTCATGCATGACGGTGCTCCAGCGCATTTTAGTTTAGTTGTTCGCGAGTTTCATTTTCAACAGTTAGTATAAGTTAATTTTGTTTTACTAATTATTTTGTTAATTTATAATAAAAACATTAATTATGTTAACTTGCTATTGAACATTCCCAGATAACACGTAAGCTTACGATAAGCTTGCCACTTGCTTAACTTTACCTTGTCCAGACAAACTTAACAGTAAAAGGTTAATGCTGGGGTTAATGCAAGGTTGCGACAAAGTTATTATATCAAGGTACGGTGACTTCGTGTATTTCCGGAGTGATTCGGCGTCAATCGTTTATCGAGTATTGATTTTTTTTTGGTTTAACCGCCATTCCGCTATTCTGTCATCGACCGCCATTATTTGTTGTGTCCAGTTGTGTTGTACGCGTTTGAGCTGTTTCAGTGTATAATAGTTTAAAACATCATTCATGCAAAAGTAAGTATTACCTAATTTTATATCTTTTACTAGATATGCGTTGTTGCTTCAAGAATATCAATAGTTTATAATTCTAACCGATGAATTGAACTGTGTCTGCCCCAATTGCCCCAACTATTGCATATAATTCTAACCTAATTTTCTACACCATAAGCGCATAAGCCAATGCATTTAGTTTAAAAAGTTATAGTTTATATTTGCTAACTAGATAGCTTGTAGTATAATTTGTTTTTATATATTCAGAAATTATGAATAATTAAATGTTTGAGGTTTTTTCAGTTTTAATGACAGTGTAATAGAATTTTTAAATAAATTCAAAAATACACATATAAATTTAGTGTTATAATTATAAGAATATTTATATATGTATTGTATCTCTTATTTCAAGAAATCATTCTAATGTTATCAAATATTTTTTAGGAACCGATTACAGTAATGAGCGTCACCAAATTAAATTAAACCAGGCGTAATGTGGAAGGTCTTAGAAGATTTTCTTTCATAGCAGAGTGTTTAGAAACTAAAATGGATACGGTTTAAGGTTTGGCCCAACAGACTGCCGCAATACAACAGGCATTATATAGTAACTAATAAGGATTAAGAGGAGAATCAATTTCATAACTTATGAAATTCTTTTTCAGCGAATATAGAAGCTTCTATGACATTAGTAAACCATCAAATAGTTGAAAACTCTTCTTGGAGAAAAAAAGTTGGTGAGTAATTGATATTATTTAAATTATTACCTGTTTTTTTAAGTCCGAAACCATGTTCATTTATTGAATTAATTCCAACAAAAAATTACAGATTCAATATTTGATATCAACCCATGGAAGGAACGTTAAGAGTTTGACATCAAACATCCTAAAAAAGCCACTAGAGGACAATATTGCGGCAAATCATTCTCTAACAGGGAAAAGCTTAAAAAACCCTTTCCAGAAGACTGAAATGCTTAAAATTATTTTTGGTGAGTATTTATTTAATAACCACTAAGTATAGTAAAAATAAGATAGTTTGTATTTTGTAGTAACGAGGGAAACAGTTACTTTTCATAATATCCACGACGACTTGTCGACTCTTGGAAAACTGATAGCCGTTTCCCTTGTCTTCCCATCTCTGGTATTGTTTATTTTTTAATAGTTGTCGTTTTTTTATTACAGAGAATCGCGGCAACACGATGGCAACGGAAAATAGATTATAGTGTTGTTTCTATTTAAATATAAAAACGCAATCTAAATATGTATATATGTAGAAGTTTTTTTTTTTATTATTAAATACTGAAATTCTAATTTTATTTGAATGAATTTTCTTGATGCAAACAGATGTGATTTTGAAAACAATAAAATATTTTAGGAGACGATGGACGGCATCCGAAAATAATAAAAAGAACGCAAATTATATCTAATTTACTAAAATTCTCTCTGAGTTTTGTTTAGCAATAATTTTGTAAAAACATTTTTGGAAACACTTGGAAGTTACATAAAGTTTATTTGTACGAAATTATTTTGTTTCAGCTTGCTGGTTATATCTTTCCTTAAAATATTTTAGTAATTTTCAAAGTCACATGAAGAAGAGGTCATATACCCAACTCCTTTCCTTGACTATAGCCAAGCTTTAGAGAAAGCTTATACAAACCTTGATGAAAGCTTACAACAATCAAAACAAAATAGGAATTGGGTATTAATTCTTCATTTCTTGGTTTTTAGGTCAAAAAATATGGAAATGTACATTAATAAGGACGTTTCACTTTGATTTCAAAAGCTTTTTCAAGTATACATATAAAAATATAAATTGTAAATGGTGTAACTTATAAGTAAATTGTTTAATAAATGATAAAATCATAATTCAAAATTCATAGTAAACAATGTTTTGTTTATTAAATAAAAAAAATGTATACCATTTATAATTTATATTTTTACATATATCTTGAAATTAAAACGAAACGTCCTTAATGTACATTTCTATATTTTTATGACCTAGAAACCAAGAAAAAGAAGAAATTAATATCCAATTCCTATTTTGTTTTGATTGTTACAAACTTTTATCAAGTTTGTACAGGCTTTCTCTAAAGCTTGGCTCAACATTGTCATTCCAACCTTGTCATAATCGTTTTACAGACAAGCTTATGGAACCTTGCCATGGTAACCTTATCACATGCTTTTACAGACAAGCTTAACCTGTAACCTTACTTGGAAAACCTTGTCCTGTGTCAACTAGCAAGCTTTGTCATAACCTTGCAGTAAGCTTACACCCTTGCCATAACAAGCTTGCTGACAACCTTTTCCCTTGTCGGAACAACGTTTAAAAAGCTTGTATTAACCTTAAATTTGGTATCTGGGTTGTAGTACAAAACTTTAGAACTATGCGATTTGGACAACATAGTGTATCAGACTATAGAGGTAATATAATAATATGTAGCAGCTGTAATCATATACAATCAAAAAGTCTTAATGCATAGGGGGTCTATCTGTAAGCATTAACGAGAAAAAAAAATATTTTATAAATGCCGTGCCCAACCTAAATGCTGTCCCGAGTATACCCCCACATACCACTATCATTCAGCCATTACCGCTGTTAGTTTTGTGTGGATCGCCGCTTGGAGTGCAAGCCACTTCGAACATTTTATTTAAATTCTTGCCGTCTAGAAAAAACGATCCTTTTCAGGACCATCATGATTTCATATAAAGAAAACCGAAGCTTGATGTATCGGCAAAAGCGCGAGAATGTATAGATTCATTTTCGCGCGACATCATAGTAAAAAGGCGTGTTTGCAAATTTTCTGTATCTATATTTATTTCTGTGTAATTCGATTCAATTCATTTTACGTTATTTGATTAAATAAATCCAAAAGAAATAACTCAGATTCATGTGGTAGCGTTTATTATTAACAACTAACTCTCGATTCGACAAAGCAAAAGAAAAAATATTTACGTTTTTTGTAACTACTGAAGTCGCATATCCGGTGAAACTCGAAAGTCTTATCAGGATATTAAAAATAATACTTTGTAGACTTAAGTAGAATGCTCTTAACAAAAAAGGAATGTTTATTTTATAAAAAGAAGAAATTGAAAATGCCTTAGTTTTGCTATTTTTACAAGGGCACACTGGCCGATTGTGCTTTATTTATTCAGAATGACGTTAAATGAACTTACGGCATACCATTAAGAATAATACTAAATGAGTGCAATGTATTTATACATAATACCACGTTTAGCGGGTGCTTAACATGACGTTTCCTTGCATCAGGCCCGGACTAAAGAATTTTTGGCTCTAAATTTTACTTTTTTTTATTCTTTAATGATGAAATCCGGTTTCGGTGGGTTTGTGCTTTATATGTCGTGTAGTTAATACCCAAGCAAAATTTACTTTTTTATTTGATACACCCTGTATGTTCTTATGAACTTTTATGATCAAAATAACCCCAGGAATCAGCGCATATATTAAGAATAATAATAATATCTATATTTGCCCAACAGAAACCCATTTACAGGACAAAATCAAAATACAACAATAAGTACAGTGTAGCTTAAACTAAAAATAACACAATTTAAAGAAAAAGAAAAAGAGGTAGTTTTGGTACAAACTATGAAAAGTAAATAATAAAAAAAAAAATGAAAGCGTTCTACGCTAAACTTAGACTAAATACAGAATTGAATATATCCACCAATTTATATATTTGCAGAGTTTGGAAGTGTGAGGCTTATATATTAAATATATCACTGAAAGCGATATTTGCATTACTGCATATGATAAAGTGGTGCTCGTTTCAATAAGTTGGATCGTGCGGCAGGAATACGTAAGCTGTAAGGATATCTGGTATCGTGAATTGGGACGGTAAAGTGCAACTGAGACAGCAAAGTTTGAGAATCCACATCGCCTTTAATTAGGTTGGCAAGAAATTTAGCACTGGCAGCTGTTCTTCGGCATTGTAACGATTTAAAGTTATGCCGATTTAATAAGTCCTCATAGTTTGATCCGCGTGCTGGATACACATGATCTATTCTATACGACAAGTATTTCAAAAATTGTTTTTGGATTCTCTCTAATGCATATATATTGAGAATCACCCTGTATATTGGGCAAATTAAAAGATCAATCAATCAAACGCATTACAAGGACTAGGAATTATTACTACATTTAATTATTTTTATTTATTTGCATGTGTAAATTAATATTATAGCGAAAGGAATTTAAAATAAAGAATTAATAAAAAAAAAGAAAAACAAAATAGAATAGCCAAAAAGATTATGAATATTTTAAATGCAAAAGAAATAAATAAAAGGCCGAGGTGAGAAGAGATAGCTGATAGCAGCGAAGACCTACAGAGACCAAAGAGTCATAAGTTGACATAATGAATGAACATGTGTGTACTCGAAATGGAACTAAAGTACCACCGTGTAGTTTTTGATTGTAATGAAATGTTTTTTTTTCCATATAAACATAATTACTCATTGTTTAATTACCAAGAAGATCTACAGAAAGAAGTGGCAATAAGCTTTTAAAGAAAGTTGATGATGAGATCATTGTAATTACAGAAACGTTAATAACGTCATCAGTATTCTATTTATGCCAAACCGTATGTACACATCTATCAGATTATTTATAAGGTAAAACTGTGTATACATGTTAAGATACATGGACACATAAGGGCAATAAAACTGTTTCTCCTCGTTAATAAACTTTTTTTTTCGGAGTTATTCCCTACTTCCTTATCTAAATTACGTGAGACAAACATTAATTCAAGTCTGGTACGATTGTTGATTCGTAACCCAAATTGTTGTTTGACCAAGCCGTTGCGAAATGACCTTGTTCTTAGGCGCGTATAACAAATTCACAATAATAAATCTTTTTCGTTTAAATACGAGAACGTTTATTAAATAATTGTTACAAAAACATCCAGATAAGGTGTTAACCTGTGTACATTTTTAAACCGTGTGTACATAGACGTCTATATGAGTACGAAACGTACCACGAATTCGCACATATTAATGAAGGCGACAATTTGAATTGGATTCTCATTAAAAATAAAGAATTAGCGTCTTAATCGTACCGCAAACACGTACCGACGTAATGCTAAAAATAATAATAACATTTGGTTAAATCTAAATCAAACGTATGAATCACTTTTCTAGCGAAAGTGTAGACAATTTATTAGTGATGTACTGATGTGCCATATGTGACGTTTTGTGAGCGTTTCCTAATAGATTTTTTTTCCTTTTTGCAATTGCCATTCTTAAGTCCTTTCTAAAAGCACTCAAAAAGCAAATTACTCCTAATTATTACAATTAAAAGCAGAAATACATTAATTTGTTATACATTTGTTTGTTGGCCAAACTGAGTATCATTCATCCGTTGTTCGCGTGGAAAACTTCTCAAGGCCTAAACATCATGAAAAGTATTTCACGAATCAGATGGGGAGCTGATCCAAAATGCCTTTTACATATATATTTTGCGATTGTTAGATCTCATATTGATTACGAGATATATGTTTACATACACCGGGTGTCCAGCCTAAGATGCAACGGTCCATAGCCGATTTAGTATTGTTTTTTTGAAAAATATTTCAAATAAATGTTGCCTCGAATCATATTCTACACATTTTAAAATTAGTTTCAGTAATGGCGGACTTCCGGTTGTACCGGAAGTAGAGACTAACTTTATTATTTTAAATGGAACACCCTGTATATTATTGTATTTTTGGATTCCTTATTAAATTTAAATAACAATACGTTAGGCATACATTGGGGTTAAGTTGTACCGTTTCCGAATTACATGACGTTTTTCGAAAAAATGACATTTGCAATGTCTGCGGTGTTTGGAAATATCTCCGAAAATACGAAAATTAGAAAGATGCGGTTTTCAGTTTTCGCTTAATCATGAAACAGCACACGTCTTTTATTTTAAAATTGTTTCCTTTAAATTACAGAATTATTAAATAGGGCTCTACAATTTTCGAACTCTAAAATCATGGATAACTTGATTTTTTTAAATTGAATGGTATAGCAATTTTTACATAAATGGATGTGAAATTTAATTTTCTTTCGATTTTATACGAATGTCATTGTGTCTATCTCCAAAGGTTTTGGAGATATTCGCGATTTTTCAGTTTTTCATGATAGATACGTATTGCGAAGCGTCGGCCACCTTCCCCTCGCATTTCACCAGCTGGGATTTCTGCAGTCATGGGACTGGCTTGCTAGTAATACTGGCAAATGCTTAGAATAGGCCACCAACAAACAAATAACGAAATCTAATAATCGGAATCATCCGAATATTTCAATAATCCGAATCAACGAATATTTTAACTCACAACACTAGTTCGTGCCGTCATTATACAGAGAATTTGTACAACACTATTACATTAAATATTATGTATAAATAATTTCATTTTATTTATTTTTCATTTATCATTTAGTATTATCCTTAATGGTATGCTGTAAGTTCATTTGACGTCATTCTGAATAAATAAAGGCCCTTGTAAAAATAGCAAAACTGAGGCATTATAAATTTCTTCTTTTTATAAAATAAATATTCCTTTTTTGTTAAGAGCATTCTACGTAAGTCTACAAAGCATTATTTTTAATATCCTGATAAGACGTTCGAGTTTCACCGGATATGCGACTTCAGTAGTTACAAAAAACGTAAATATTTTTCTTTTGCTTTGTCGAATCGAGCGTTAGTTGTTAATAAACGGTACCACATGAATCTGAGTTATTTCTTTTGGATTTATTTAATCAAATAACGCAAAACGAATTGAATCGAATTACACAGAAATAAATGTAGATACAGAAAATTTGCAAACACGCCTTTTTACTATGATGTCGCGCGAAAATGAATCTATACATTCCCGCGCTTTTACCGATGCATCAAGCTTCGATTTTCTTCGATCGTGATGATCCTGAAAAGGATCGTTTTTTCGAGACGGGAAGAATTTAAATAAAATGTTCGAAGTGGCTTGCACTCCAAGCGGCGATCCACACAAAACTAACAGCAGTAATGGCTGAATGATAGTGGTATGTGGGGGTATACTCGGGACAGCATTTAGCTTGGGCACAGGTGCGGCTCTAGCCCACGGCATTCACAAAATATTTTTTCTCGTTAATGCTTACAGATAGACCCCCTGTGCATTAAGACTTTTTGATCGTGTATGATTACAGCTGCTACATATTATTATATTTACCTCTATATCTGATACACCCTGTATATGCATATGTGTAATCTCTATACTAGTGCTGCCGAATCAGCAGATATACCATATTATATTGAATATATTATTATGTACCATCTTTATATTATATAAAGGCATTCGCAATTATCGTTAATTTGTTAATATATTATTTTGCTCTAGTAGAGTAAGAACATTTCAATTGTCATGGAACCCATATAGTACTTAGAATAGGTAGTCTCGTGTAGTACCTTTTTTAGGTGGAGCATGGAGTTGGGATGATTTGTAATAATTTAGTTTTCATAAATAAAGTGTGTATGGGTAAGGAAACTCGTATAAATGTTTCACATCAGATTCTTTAATGATATTGCAATAGAAAGAATATAGAAGCACATATTTTTAGCATTACTAGAGGATTAATTGTTGTTAAGAAAAAAATTTGCTACTTTGAATGATTGCGAAGATATATGTGCATGTTGACATTAAGCATAAGATTAAAGATTATTTCCTCAGACAACTTTGAGCAAAATAGTGGCATACGCAAATAGAAGCTTGTACCAAATGTAGCAAAAATGTAAATATCAAAGAAAATCCTTAGAGCCGTTTTCGAGAAAATATCAAAAAACCTCCCTTACAAGTGAATATATCAGCAGCTAAGGAAAAATACGGGCCGATTTATTTTTCACTGCTCTATATGTCTGCAAAATTTGATTAAAATCGGAGGTGACAAGTTGAGTGACTTTACTTGTTAGCATAGTTTGTGATTTGTGCCAACAATTGAGCGTCACTGTTAAAAAGCCTTTCACTAATTAATGGTAAAAAGCTTTTTTGTATTGATACGAATGGTTTGTCTTATTATTTGATTTATTTTCATACTACACGGCGTTGTTTAAGGTAGTTGTTAATCTATCATAATTCCGAAAAAACTTTAGCAAATGTGTACGTATTTAATTGCATTGCGTATAAATGTTGTACTTACATACATGCATGCGTCAATAAGATAACAATTCTCTTTCACGTGACTTAAATTTTTTTACTTACATACATATCTTTGACGAAAACTAACTGCATCGTACCTTGTATTTTATCAGCTGATCATCGCGTTTACTTCATTTCGATTGTCAGAATTATTTTTTACAGACAGACGTCATCAATGGATTAACACAAACGGTATTAGTGCATCATACATATTTCTAATCGATATAATTTTCGAATCGCATAATCGGCATTTGTAACGCTGATTCACTTATCGCGCCAGGTGAACGTAATATAAAATTGACTGGATATAATTATTATTGAATCCCATATTATTTATTGATCAGTTTAAAATTAAACGGTAATCTGACCTTTGTTTTATTTAATTATAATACGTCATGAAATATCTGCATTTTTTTATTTTATTTCGACGGAGATGTAAAATAGATAATTTTGAAATATATATTTTTACACTATATACATATACAGACTGATTCAATTAAGTGCGTACCATTGCTATCTCTGTTATTATTGATTCTAGAAAGTAGGTTAAGTTTGAAGGAACTAATTTTTGAAGGCGGTAAATAGCATTTGAGTAAATGATATAAAATTGTTTAATATTTATTCCAATTCACTCATAAAATGGTAAATTTATATTCGAGTATATACACAATATGTAGTTTGACAGTTTTGCTAAATAGTAGTAGACGAAACGTCGGGCAGAAAAAGATGCACGATTCCCTTTTATATAAAACTGACTGGACCCCGTCCGCGCGCGTATTTATATTTGGCACACTGAACTTTGGAAAACTCTATATGTTTCTCGAATATTCCAATGGATTCGCAACTAAAAATTTCCATTGCGAATTAACGCGGCAAACAGTAGCACCCTCTACGCTCCAAAGAGGTGGCGCTAACTGCCGGCGTAGCAGGTAACCGAAAATTCAAAATTTAAAAATAAGTGCGCGCGCTACAATATAGAATATTTCATTAAAGAAAAAGATGATTTAAAAGTATTTTGTCATATACAGGTAGGCCACCACATTCGCGTCGGTTTATATAAGGAAAAGTGGTAACACAATTTCAATTTTTTTTTTTGTTAAAGGTTATACAGGTTTAGAAGGAGCACATTTCAAAATTATTTTGAAGTATATAGGGTGACTCAAAAAAAAGTTACACACCAAAGTTGTGATAAATTATATGGAACATATAGTATGACATATGTTGATAGTACAGACTAAATAAAAACAAGTTAAAATAAATTCCAACGAGTATGCTTTCATGGTGCTAATTGGATATACGTCAAATTGACACATTCAAAAAAAATCACCAGCTACCTAGATTAAATTAAGGTAAGATAATGAAAATTTACTGAAACCACCTTAAAAAATCCAAATAACTTAAAAACTAGTAGAGATGTGTATAGGGACTCCTACTGGTTTAAAGAAAATAAAAATCCCTATCTATTAAAGTAAAAATATACTGGGTGTTCTATTTACAATAACAAAGTTACGTACGAGTAAAGTTCACAAAGTTTGACTTAGGTACTTGAACATCCTGTAGACTACTGGACAACGTTGAATGTCGCATTCAATTAGCCAAAGGATCTGCCATTTACGGTTTTCATTTCACTTCTCTAAATTAATTCGTTTCCGAGATACTAGATTTTTTTTTGCAACATTGCATTTTTAAACAAATTGAAATATCTCATAAACTATAAAAATTAGGTATAGGGAACTTTAAATGAAATTTTTCTAGTTTTTAGTGTACACTTCAAAAATGCCATAAAATACAGGGCGTTCCATTAAGAAAAACATAACTTTGATGCGCTGCTAAATTTTGGAACATCCTGTATATTGCACATTATTTTTAAATTGTAGATCTAATCCGCTACATATATCCTAATATAAAACATTTTAAAAATTGTTAACATTTGACCACCAGACACCACGGCGTTACCGCTGTTACACCCTGTATATAACAATGTTAAGTAATAGTATACAAAATAACTAGTTATCAAAACTATAATTTATTCTTCGCAGTTTTGGTTATGGTAACCAATATAAGACTAAAAATACTTTTCTGATATACCAGTACACAAAAAAAAGAGGAAAAAGTTGGTTGTCATAGCAAAGAACCAAGGAAAAATCAAAAGAAACGATTTTTTGGTAAAAAATTGCTTAAGCTGACGAAATAGTAGATTTAAGTATTTGGTTACCAAAACTAAATCATCATTTCACCTAAATTTATTTGAAATAATAAAATATCTTGTAGAATTAAGCAAATTCTTCTTGACAAGATACGGTTTGTCGAAGTAAATAAATCGGTTTTTCAGTGGACACCCTAACAAACTAAAATACTTTTGTTTATATTGAGTGAGTCAGTGTGGGAGAAATTTTGTGAAAATATAGAATGTAAAATTAATTTACTATCGTAAATTGACGCTAAAAGAAATAAATATTCCACCACAACGTGCCAATTAGCATTTGGTTAGCGTAAAATTAGGAAAAAAGATCATTTTTTTTGTAAGAGTAATCATACATTTTTGTTAATATAATTCCATAGCAATTTATATGCGCGATTCTTATTCCCAGTGTATGGAAAACGAATTTAAGAGCAGGAAAAAATATTATGCCTCTTTAATTTAACCAAATATGTAAGTTTTATGGCTTGCTTACGCCAAAAAAAAAAATACAGCAATAAATAACGTCTGACACGGGTAACTTTCATGATACATTATTATTAAAACGTATATTTATTCTTTCCAGCACACATCAGAGAAAGGAGTTTATAACAGTTGTAAATACAGTAATAAATCAATTTGTCTAGTTTATATTTTCCTCATTTTTTTTTTTTTGTGAAAAATATACACTTTATAGTAACTTCAGCCACTTACTAATATGCGATTCCCTTGAGATTCATTTTTGTTAGTTCGTTCATCGGATATAGAGTATATCTTTCACGCTTTCTTTCTTACACTTTTCCGTAAATACCGTCTGTGATCAACCCTACGTGTTCTTTTCCCCAACGGCCTCCCTTTTCCTCAGTTCCCCTTTGTCAGAGTGGATTTTGGTGTATGAACACTTATAATCGCTCGTTTCTGCTTCCTATATACATTATTAACTTCGTCGATCTGAGGATTACGCCTGCCTTTTTAGAGCATCGTTCGAGATCTAAAGGATCCTGGAAAACATTTTCTTTCCCATGCTATATACCTATATATAACACTATACAGGCTGATTTTGAAATCAAGTGCGCACCATTGCTATTTCTCTTATTACTGATTCTAGAAAGTGGGTTAAATTAGCAAAGTATTAGTGTTTTTAACGCTGATTAATATGCAATATACGAAAAAACAACTGCATGACGCATTTCCGAAAAATTTTGTAATTTATATTTTCTTTAAATTGAACAGCCTGTATATTGTTAAAAAAATGGAAGATATTTTAATTTGTGATGCGAAAGTTTTAATACAATATTGTCTTAAAACGAATAATAAAGAAGTTAATTTTTAATTGATGCTAGATATGTAAAATTTATAGTAGGCTTCTTTCACTTTAAGTCAAAACAAATAGTGTGTGTGCTTCGCAATACGTATCTATCCTGAAAAACTGAAAAATCGCGAATATCTCCAAAACCTTTGGAGATATTATTAGATTATAATATACAGGGTGTTCCATTTAAAATAATAAAGTTAGTATCTACTTCCGGTACAACGGGGCGTCCGCCATTACTGAAACTAATTTTATAATGTGTAGAATATGATTCGAGGCAATTTATTGAAACATTTTTCCAAAAAAAACAATAATAAATCGACTATGGACCGTTGCATCTTAGGCTGGACACCCGGTATAAATAACGATCTATGATACAGGGTGATTCTCAATATATGCGACAAACTTTAAGCGCTGATTCCTAGGGTTATTTTGATGATTTAAAAAGTTCATAAGAACATATGTCCAAAATTGCTTAGTTCTAAAGTTGTACAATATGTAATAGTAAGTTAACATAATTAATGTTTTTATTATAAATTAACAGAGTAATTAGTAAAACAAAATTAACTTATACTAACTGTTGAAAATGATGCCCCCAACTGGCAATACAAGCTTCTATCCTCCGTCGTATTGACTGGCGAGTCCGTTCTAAAATACCAGGGGTATTTCGAATTGTTTGAAAAGCTGCGATAATACGATTTCTCAGTTCATCGACATCTTCAATGGGAGTCGTATAAACTAATGATTTAAGGTGATCCCAGCGAAAAAAGTCCAAAGAATTTAAGTCTGGGGACCGAGGAGGCCACGGTTCTGGACTTCCCCGTCCTATCCACCGATCTGGGTACGTATTGTCCAAAAACTCGCGAGCAACTAAACTAAAATGCGCTGGAGCACCGTCATGCATAAATCACTTTGTAATCTTAATTGCAACGGAACTTCTTCCAGCAGTAGTGGTAGCTCCTCTTCAAGAAAATTGCGGTATACCTCGCCATTTAACCGCATCAATAAAAATCGTGGACCTATCAAGTGATCTCCAACAATTCCGGCCCACACATTGACAGAGAATTGATGTTGATGACGGGCATTCACTAGTTCGTGCGGATGTTCTTCGGCCCATATGTGATTATTATAAAAATTAATAATAGCGTTTCTAGAGAAAGTAGCCTGGTCGGTGAAGAATATTTGAGCCAAATAGTCAGGATTTTGTGCGATTTTGTGTTGCATCCATTGACAAAAAGCCACTCTTTGCGGAAAATCTGCCGGCAAAAGTGCCTGCACCCGTTGAATGTTGACATGGATACAATAGTTGATCTTTCAATATTCTCCAAACTGTAGCCTAACTAATGTTTAAAGCAAACGCAATTTTTCTGGTGCTTGTAGTAGGATGTTCCTCAATTTCATTTAGTACCATTTGTTCAACTTGTGGAGTTCGCACTGTAGATGGGTGCCCGTTATCAGTCGTCCGTTTTTTTTTTAAATTTCCCGTTTCACTCAGTCGTTGGCGAAGACGGGCAAATATTGAATGATGCGGGATGATACGGTTCGGGTATCGTTCTTCATAAAGACGTCTAGCAGCATGCGAATTTCCATTGGCAAGACCGTAAACGAAATGTATATCACACATCTCAGCATTCGTGTAATTCGTTTTAGAAAACAGAAACTGGCAATAAACTGAATGGATACTCTGACAACTATTGACAAATATTGAAATGACAAATAAACAATTCCCTCTGAACACAATAGTTTTTGAAGAACCAACTGTGATATTATATCGTATAAACTAATGATTTAAGGTGACCCCAGAGAAAAAACTCCAAAGAATTTAAGTCTGGAGACCGAGGAGGCCACGGTTGTGGACTTCCCCGTCCTATCCACCGATCTGGGTACATATTGTTCAAAAACTCGCAAGCAACTAAACTAAAATGCGCTGGAGTACCGTCATGCATAAAATACATTTGTAATCTTAATTGCAACGGAACTTCTTTCAGCAGTAGTGGTAGCTCCTCTTCAAGAAAATTGCGGTATACCTGGCCATTTAACCGCATTGGTAAAAAATGTGGACCTATTAAGTGATCTCCAACAATTCCGGCCCACACATTGACAGAGAATTGATGTTGATGACGGGCATTCACTAGTTCGTGCAGATTTTCTTCGGCCCATATGGGATTATTATGAAAATTAATAATCGTCGCTGAAGAATATTTGAGCTAAATAGTCAGGATTTTGTGTGATTTTGTGTTGCATCCATTGACAAAAAGCCACTCTTTGCGGAAAATCTGCCGGCAAAAGGCCTGCACTCGGTGAATGTGATATGGAGCAACAGTTGATCTTTCAATATCTCCAAATGTAGCCTGACTAATGTTTAAAGCAAACGCAATTTTTCTGGTGCTTGTAATAGGATGTTTCCTCAATTTCATTTAGTACCATTTCTTCAACTTGTGGAGTTCGCACTGTAGATGGGTGCCCGTTATCAGTCGTCCGTTTTTTTTTTAAATTTCCCGTTTCACTCAGACGTTGGCGAAGACGGGCAAATATTGAATGATGCGGGATGATAACGGTTCGGGTATCGTTCTTAATAAAGACGTCTAGCAGCATGCCAAATTTCCATTGGCAAGACCGTAACGAATGCATATCACACATCTCAGCATTCCGTGCAATTCATTTTAGAAAACAGAAAACTGGCAATAAGCTGGATGAATACTCTGACAACATTGACAATAAACAATTTCTCTCAAACACAATAGTTTTTAAAGAACCAACTGTGATATTATACGTGTTAGTCCATAGTCATAATTTATTATAAACATTCAATAACTTTAAACCAAACCGTTTTGGACATATACTCATATGAACTTTTATGATCAAAATAACCTCAGGAATCAGCTCTTAAAGTTTGTCGCATATATTGAGAATCACCCTGTATGTACAGTTTTATCCTTCTTCAACAAAGGGTTTTTTAAACGACTGCCCATTGTATATACCGACACGACACCGTTTTATTAACGAAAATATTCCAATTAAACGCCTCAATTTTCACCCGCAGTACGGCAACATCGTCACACCGGGCCGATATATTTAATAACCGGAGGATTTAGGAATTAATAAAAGGTAATGATTACCATTTACTGAGTCGCGTGTCTCCGGAATTCGACAATGCGCGCGATAAAAGGGGGACGACACACACACACACATACAATCGCCGATGACGATGATGATGGGGTGGATTGTAATCGAGAGGGCGGTTGGCGTCGGAGGAGAGCGAATTTGTCACGTCGCTTAGCCCCTTAACCTATGCACGGTTTTCAATTTGCACACACCGCTTTTATTAGATTGATATTATCGATCCGGTGTTCTCCTCTAGTCGCCGTGTTTTCCGCACGTTTCGAGTCGACATCCCTATTCTATACGCTCTCGTTTTGCGAGCATCGCGGTGACAAAACTGATCCGCGCTGCGAGTGGTATATAGTGGTGGTGGGCTTAATGCGATTTGGCGACGACGTGGTGTTTTATATGCGTCTCCACTTTATTACCACCGGTGTGAATTTTAATTTGTACGGAAGTTGCCGGCCATCTGTCTTGATATCGAAACTGACGATGAGTCTTCCTGTTTTAAGGGGGGGTTTACATATATATATCGGAAAAGTCCAAAAAACTTGAGCTTTTTTTTTCAGACAAAGGAAAAGATACTACGAATACGGCTTTTTCTTAATAAATAATATTAAAATATTGAACAATTAAAAAAATATATTTTTTTAAAGACAAGACCACTATAACGTTCGCTAATTTGTATCTAGGTAGCAATGTGTACAGAAACACGGTCAAACTGCGTAAACTCTAGCATACGCAAAAAGTGATCCGAAATTGAAATAAAAAGAAGAGTTAGAAATATATTAAATTTGTTGGAGGTTATACCTAAATTTAACCAAATATAGTATAAATAAGTATAAGTGTAAAGTAAGTGCATCTGTAATAAATTGATACATTTTATGTGTAAGTAGTTTTTAAAACGTGGGAAAGTGTGTTTAAGTAAAAGAAATATTGTTAGATGCAGTTTTCTTCAAATTCGTTTTATTTCGGATCTAATTGCTTCATATTATTGTAATATAATAGCTACTCTGTCGTTTATTTGTGATCCCGACTGCAGTGTGCATTCTCAAATCATTAAAGAAACAACTATCATACCACTAACAAACAATAAGTATGATAATTTCGACCCGAGTAGCCGGAGTCGAATATGTATTGCATCTAATATGCTCCGTTTGTGTTTCGGTACACCGCTCTTTTAATAAGCCGCCAGGCGGCTTAACATGCGAATATTAGAAGACGCGCTTTACATGTATGTTATATATTTGGAGCTTTCAAAAAATGCAAAAAACCAAAAATCGATTTTTCCAGTCAAATACATGTAAACCTCCCCTTAATAGGATTATCATATTTATCTTGCTTTTTGTTGCAGAAGCCGTCTCATATGTATATAAACATCCGCAGCCTCTTGGCTTTTTGTATTTAGTTCCCATTTCTTTTATCCACTAAATTATACCAGCCATTCCAAAGATCCTATAATATGTACAGGTCTCTGGTTGGTTAATCGAAGTAATCCTCTGGATAAATTTTTGGCTTGTCAAAAATTGCCTGCCTTCTTACGTCCAGACCCTAGCATTCGCACAGAATGTGATAAGCGTTATCTGTCGTCTCATGACACAGTCTGCAGTTGGTATCTTCAGTTTTGATCCCAATTTTCTGTAGGTGTCTTTTCAGTATACAGTCTCCTGTTAGGAGACCTGTTACGACCCTACCTAACAGCCAGAAATATTACATAGATATTTTTAAAAATATATTTTATAAATATTTTTCGTGAGAGGTTTTTGAATATATTTTTCATATTTTTCTCTAAATATAGATAAAAGATTCAATTAAAATATTATTCCATATTTAAATTAATGTAAGCGCTATATTTTTTCTAAAATATTTGTAAAATATTTATATGAAAATTGAGATTTTTTTATGCAATCTACTTAATTTGTCAAAATGAACTAAAATTGTTCTTGGTTATTTAGAATATACAACGTCGATAACGAAAAGTTGAAACATACATAGAGTTGCCTAAAAGGCAAGAACTTGTTTTTTCAGACTCACCATACAAGTTAATAATCAATAATTCTGGCACCTTTTAAGGCATACTGAAGGTTTATCAAATTAATCACTATATTTTTTAATTGAAGTGTTCTAAATAAAAAATAAACGTATTTATTATCATTTTATTTGAA
Source organism: Protaetia brevitarsis (assembly GCA_004143645.1). Taxonomy (NCBI): domain Eukaryota; kingdom Metazoa; phylum Arthropoda; class Insecta; order Coleoptera; family Scarabaeidae; genus Protaetia; species Protaetia brevitarsis. The sequence goes on from RXPK01000039.1 coordinate 1,414,909, forward strand.
TAAGCCAATAAAAATGAAAATACTCATTTTTAAGTCTAGCCTTGGCTGGTGCCAGGTACAACCCTATGGCTTTTTTCATATCTTCGGTAGTGGCGCTCTCATGGCGTTACCTTGTGGCCTCTAAAACAATGCCAATTGTATTAGATCATACCATGAATAAAACATCGTACAACATTATCAACACCTACTAATACATTTGGAGCATTTACAATAATTGGAGTGGTAGCTACATTCTAATACTTACGATACTTATTTTTACTTTATTTCATAATATTTGAAAACATTCTACGTACAAACAATAAAACAACACAAACGTATTCTAACCTCTATTTGAGGTTATGACGCTTATCTACCGAGATGAATCTCTTAAGTAAATCAACTAGCAATTTATCTGGTAGATGCAGTACATATATGATGCATAAAATACATACAATTATATTAATAAACGATTTCTGTACATAGCGATATTGAGCATTCCAATTATCTTATAAATGCCATGACATGTTCAAAGTTTTGCACAAATGTACAAAAGCAAAAATTCAATCTTTTTTTTATATGAAATAAATATTTACAGAAATACAAAGCAAAATGTTCTTGCAGAGTTATGAAAAATATATTGAGAAAACATTTGCAATAAAATATTATTAATGCTACATAACATATATATTTTTTAAATGTTTTCCCAATATATTTTCTATAATATATTTTATGCATATTATGTTAATATAACTAATATTCAAAAAAGATTTAATATTTTTTAAATATTTATAAAATATAAAATAAATATAGTTGGTCACTGGGGGATGCAAACATGATTCCTACTGGACTACAGTAATATTTCCTGAGTATAATTTATAATATGTATCACTCCCACCTTTCACCACCTTTAAAGCAAATGATTTACTAATACTGTACATTGTTATGGAATATATGACTTTACTAATAATAAATGTAATTATTACTTTATGTACACACCTGTTTGTAAATTCAGTATACAGGGTGTCTCCCCGTTGAGTTGCATAACTTATTATTAACTAATTTAGATGAATCATGGACGCATTTGGCTCGACTGGTAACTGTTGTCATGTAAGCAGTTTTGTTGTAATTTTGACAGTTTTGCTCGTAGAACCTCTAAAAATGCCTCTTTGTACGAAGGAAGAGTACGCCGACAAATGTCAACTGGATAGGAGGACTTAGTCAAAGAGCAGAGTTGTGTTTGGCAGTTCAGGGTAGCCATTTTGAGCAGCTTTTAAATGTTTACGGCATTATTTGTTTATTAAGATCATTAAAACTTAACCATTTCTGCTTATTATTGTAGAAGTAAGACTGTAATTTAAGTTATTCGTTCCTTAACAACCCTTTCATTCATTCATTCGAAATTCGAGCCAAATGCGTCAAATGATTCATCTAAATTAGTTACCGTAACCAGTGACTTTCAGCGCTTTTGACCACCCATATCTCGAAAACGGTTGAGAATTGGACCTATGCTGACTAGAAGGGTTTTGCTAATTTTGATACAAGGAATAACCCTACGAAGTTATGCAACTCAACGGGGAGACATATTGGCTGTTAATTAATTTGTACTGTGGTCGTGGTAATTAGTTATATACGTTCATTGTACGGTAACTGTATGATTTTAATGTAGTTTCCTTGGTATTGAAACTATTTTAAGGAGTGAAGACTCAATGTAACTCGTATTAAATAAATGACTGAGAGTACATGCAGATGTGATTGTTGATAAAAATCTTCATGAAATTAAATTAATTAATAATTAAATCATATTTCCGTATCTATTCGAAATCGAAGGGGATCTTTTACGTGAATTTTGTATTTACTGTACTTGTATTGGGCCGAAAGTACATAGAAGACAAGTCAAGATTTCTCATTATTGGAAGAAATTTGCTGTACCCTTTCTCACGTAGAATCGTACATATGTTTGCTGTTTTGAGTATCACGATATGCTTTGGATGCTTGGAAGGAGCTTACTATACCCTGATATCGGTAACGCATTCTTCATATGGATCATTTTCCTGTAATATGTTTGGTTTGTCACTGCAACGAAATTCCATTCTGAAATACTACAGATTAAAGCATAAAAGTTTATATTTGTCAGGGCAATCCTTTATAAAAAAAATCGCAATAACATATATGCACATTACGGAATATCCAAATCTCACATTTGTTTGATGTTATCAAAGTTACCAATTTTCAAATAAACTTCTCTCAGGCAAGCGAAGCTTATGAACTCTAAGTCGCATATTCTGATATAACTCTATCGAATGTTACTCAAAGATGCGTTTATGCAAAATAACTTTTAAACGGTGAAATGTATAGAAGAAAAGTTTTAATTGCGGACTTCCACCGTTTGCCCAGCCCTTTTGGCTGGTAACACTATTTGTATACAGGGTGTTACAATAAGCACGGATGGACGTTTGTTGTGCTTATTTGATGGAATTTCAGAAATCGGTTTGTCAATAGTTTTTTTGCAAAGACGATTTAGATAATTATGCAGAGTGTCCACAAAATTACGAATTTTCTTACACCTCCTTATTAAGGAGATACTCTGTATAGTCTTGTGTAATTGTATTATATGCTGAAAATCAATGTCAAATTATACCAGACGCTAAAACCTTATATGTGATAATTTTACACTTATATGCCTTTGTATGTGGGAATATATTGCTAACTAATTTAACAACTCTTTACAGTGGCTGTTGTATACTTGAACCTCTTCAACAATTTAATTATTAATTAAAATGAAAAAATATAATTGTATGCAAATATCCAGTCTTCGATAGGGCACCTGTATAACATAACCTTACGCATCGATGAAATTATCACAGAGCATTTGTAGATTTGTATTTCATGTGTTAATTCCCGATGCATTATCTATCAAAGTTATGCACATCTCGAACATATGATACGTTTTCCAGTAATTTCAATATTAGCTTAATTTACAGGATTACAATCGTGACGTTAACAGGTAAAATAATTCGGTACTAAATGGAACCATCATGAACTTCTGAAAGAATCTTTAGGTATTAACGTCACCACGATAACATCGCCGATATCGAAGTAAAATTAATTTTTGCTTTGTCGCATCGCAGTTCTAATTAAAAGTATAATCACGACTTGTGTTTAGGTGTTAATGTAGCGGTGACATTATCTTGTGTAGCGAATTTACCATATCTAGTTCTCGATCAGTGACTATTATATGAACTTTTCGATGTATGAAACCTTCAAAACTTCACATTTGACACTACAAACGTCGGTAAGATTAGACGCGGAACTTTTGAAACACGCGTGCAACTTTGATAGGTGTATTAGATGAGAACTTAGTGCCATCTCTTGATAAGAATGCTAGAAGAGGTATTACATAGGCAAATATGGACATGGGTGATTTTTGCAAGATGCAAGCATTTCTGATTTTTTAACGAAGGATCCGCAGCAATGTAGTTTTTTTTTATAGTATGCGTCAATTCTACTTATTTTTTATATGTGACCATTTTTGAGTATAATTGACGCATACCTACTATAAAGAACAATGTTGCTTATAGGATCGACCATTCACTACTAAACAATAGAACTGTTATAGACTAACAAGATCGGCTAATAGTTCAAATTGTATGGGTACTAAGATTTATAATAAATTACCAAGGCACTAAAAAACCTACACTGTTGAAAATATTACGGTGTTGGCGTTAATTTTGCGCTAGTCAAATATTTTAGTGTTGATTTTTCCAAACTTTGCCAGACGAGTTGACTACGCGTATTTAATAGAACAGAAATTACTAGAATTTCGTGTGAGTTCTTTGTTCAGATATGAGGATTGACTATTTTTCTAAACATTCAGAAGCGTCAACCAATCAGAATTTTTCCCTCGGATAGAAATATAGAAACCCCCACCTATTCTAATACAGTATTGCATTATACGCAACACCTGCATTGCACGTGTATCTGTTTTCGTGTTTGATTCTCCGTATTAACATATCCAAACAAACCACCAAATGTGACTGACTTGCAAAGTGTAACCTCGTATTATTAAACGTTAATTCCAGTGGGCATAAAAAAATTCAACATCTTAAAGATGTATTGGGAACATCTATTTACGCAATTAGTTTAGACTTGAATCAAATAGCATAAACCTTCACTTAATTTTATAATGGTTCTCAAAAAATCATTTTAAAATTGGTAGGTTTAGTTGAAACCAAAACTTGTGAATTAGTGGTTTTGCATATTTATAATTGAGAAAACGTCTTAAAGAGAGAATATTGTAGCACTAAGAAATAGGAGTTGCATATTAAAAAGACGTTGTGTTTAGAAAATGGTGTTAAAACACCCAATAGATCGCATTAATTTAGTTAAACAGCTAGTAAATTTGTTTAGTCTAGATCAAATAAAATGTGACTAGAAGTATTTTATAATTCCACGTGTCAGTTGGACAAAATAACCCCTTAGCAATAGACAATACTTGACTATCTTTGCTCGTCAAATTTAAACTTCTATAGTTCTCGACAAAATAACACGAAAAGAGTGTGGACCTCTCCTGACTATTAAATTAGTCAAAAAAGTGTTAAAATTTTCAACAGTGTATGTGAACTCGTCAAAAAATCGTTAAAAGCAATTTTACGAAAAAAAGAGCCACTACAGTATTAGAAAATATTTTCCAGATATGGATTTTCAATATCGAGTACTTACTTTTTTTTTCTTTGTTGTAATATTACTTAATCTTCTGCTTGTTCCTTTTTGTTTTATTATTATCTTTTTCTTTTACGACATACTATTGTGTTGTTGTTTTGTACTATTTTGGAAATAAACACTAAGAAAAATGGGTTAAGTAAAGTGTTTACTTGATAAAAAATTATTTACAATAGATAAAGTTTTACTTGGAACTATTCTCGTTAATTAATATCTGCAACTAAACCCAGTTTCATGAATGCAAGTTGTTACTGTAAATAGTGCTTTTATTAACGGCTATTACACAGCGTACCTAACGAATTTGTGGTAGTAACGTATTACTTATGACTACTGATACTGTATCTAACTACAGCACATGGTTAGTAGAAGTAACAACAATGCTGATCCCTATTAAACTCATGTATTTTCTTAAATAGGTAACAACTTGCCACAACTATGATTATTTGAGTTTTGCTGCCACCCCGTGATTGTTTTACTATTCCTGATTGGCTAATGCGGCGGAGTAATAAAATAGCTCCCGAGACTGCTACGCGCGCAAGCGCGGGCTAGCGTCATGTAAGAGTTACGGACGTGGGAAAAGGTCGTCGAAAAAGGGTGGCCAAGGAGTACGGCCATTGTAGGCCAGTTGGAACGCAAATATATTAAAAATACCGGGGTGGGTTAACTCAAGGCCCATCCGTATAAAGAATCCCAGCGAAAGAAGAAGTATCGACCCTCTAAGCAATCGGATGTTTCAAGATTGCAGTTTTAAACCACGTGGTGGGATATTTGAATTCCCCATCATTGTGATGATATCTGTGCTCGCTGGTGAAGTTAAAGTATGGATGCCGTCGCTAGTGATCCGACAGTCCCAGTGTCATCTGCAGTTAGGGATACCCCGACGAAGTAGCCGTTTACGAGGCGATCACCGGACATAACCGCCACGTGCACCGACAGAGGATCAACTCGCCGAGACAACGTCCAGTGCAAAGAACCAACAGAAACCGCAAGTTTACCGCTTAGGTATTTTGTTTCTTTTTTTGTTATTAGTTGTAACTTCAAAGCCATATTTCTCTTTGTCCTTTGTTTAGATTTCAATAATTTCAATAACTAAATAACGTTTCAAGGGGGCCCTATTTACCTTATCTTTTATTATTGCTTTGTTCATTTTTTTCATTATTAAGGAATATATTTTATGAGTCATTACGTTGTAAATTGTTTAAAAAAAAAACTGTTGTTAAAGTGAAACCAATATCTTTCATTCATATCAGGTAGTCACTGTGTTTGTCCTATACAAAATAAAACTATTACTAATAATACTGCTTTTTATTTAAATTTATATTAAATATTCACTAAACTTCCTCGTTTCCTACACTACCTATAGTTGAACAATTATAAAATAAAACTATTACTAATAATACTGTTTTTTATTTAAATTTATATTAAATATTTACTAAACTTCCTCGTTTCCTGCACTACCTAGAAGTTGAACAACAAATTTAAGGTAAGTATATTGTATAATTATAGCAAACCATTACCTTCTATATATCAGGTATTTAGTGAACGTGCATTAATGATACTCTTTCCTTATTACAAGTAATCTAAATAGCTTGTATTGATTATGAAGGTGTGATAGCTGTTATAGAATAGTTCATTCACAGCAATACACCTACTACTTGACAAGGGCAAATCTTTACTTACTCCTACTACATATGTTCTTTGGCTTAACTACTTCAGTTCAATTATCATAAGTAACTTCATAAGTTACCGGTATGAAGCAGATCGTAAGTAATTTAGATTGCTTCTTGTTAGTATCAGTGTTTAGGATCTTTTTTTTACTAGTGCTAAGTAATCTGTGCTTTTGTCCCCAATTCAGCTGAACTTTTTACTTACGATAATTGTATTTTTATTTATGATTATTAAATTTATTTCTCAGTGAACTTAAACTAAACTACAATATGAAAATCTTAAGTGGCATATTGAATTTTCTTCTTCTCCTGTTATTTAGTTATTGTAAAATGAATAATCTAAATGTAATGTGATTATATGACAGTATAAATAATAAAAGAATTATAATTATAAAGTATTTATTCGATAAATTATTGTGCTCCGTCCTGTTTATTTATTTTAGTTTTGAATAAAATGCGATAACACATTTTCTCATTAGATACACATACACTTACGAAGCAAACACAAATCCCCGTCAAATTTTATTGATCATCTCATTGGAGTTATCTAATTTATCCAACTGAGAGTGGAGATCGCATATTTGTAAAACATATATTTTTACAACTGACACCCATTATAAATTGCTATTAAAAAATTATCGGCGACATCTTAATCATCTCTTGCTCCCTCTCTCTACCTTATCGTTCTCCTAATATGCAGGCTTTATTCCGCGTCATTCCTTTCGCTCTAATTGTAAGTATTAGAAACGTTAAGTTAACCTGGTATTAACGTTAACGGACGTGAAGGTTAACCCAAGCGAACGCGGCACCTCTAATCACGCGCGAAATTGACAATAAAGAACGTAAATAATTTCTTAGATTTATCACCAACTGACAATAAATTGAATTTTTCAGTGTAATCCCTAAATCAATAGATTACGATCTCTGTGTATATTTATATACATATACAGGATTTTTATACGTTCATGGAGTTGTATTTGCAAATGCGTTCTTGATTTCGTTTAAAAACCTATTTGTACGAAGTTGAAAAGAAGTGCAAAATCCGAACAAAATACACACAGAAAAAAGTTTTCTATTGTCAAGTACATTTGTGTTCTTACACATTTTTACTAAATGTAAAATAGTATTTTCTTTATTTTAGAGAATTTACTAGATCCAAGTTAATAGGTGTCCTTAAATATAATAAATTATTTTCTTGAAATTTTACTAATATCAAAACAAAATTTATTTGTGGCAAATGTTATCTCTCTTAAAACAAGTACATATTATTTTTTATAAGGAATAATTCACTCTCTTACGATTTTTCTAATATTGAGTGATATTTCCTTGACGCAAGTAACATAAGTTTCTTGTATTCAGAATAGAAAAAAAAGTTGGAATGTGGAGGGGTTGATATACGCTGAAACTTGGTTTTATCCAGTATGATCGCATTTCGGTATTAGATATTTCGCAGTATTTCAACAATATTTGCTCTGTGGGTTACCTAAATCTGTTTGTCACCTGTTTACAGTGATTTGAATAACGGTAAGTATTGTTATAATATAATGCGTATATATACTGGTAAATAAAAAAATATACATACATAGTTACGAATATTTTTATAAATAGATATGTCTGAAGAACAACTTTATATTCGGCTTCAATATAAAGACCATTTTGAGTGGTGTAGCATTGGCGCGGAGATAGAAACCGCAATAAAGAAAGGTTAATAATTGATTTCATTATGCATGAATATGTAATCCCTTACAGGTCTAGTAATTGTAGAAATAGTTGCCAGGATGTGGTATTAGTTTGTATCTATTAGAAGAAGAGTTCGCTTTGTTTTGTATGTTAACATAACTTAAGAATTATTCTTTAAAAAAAAACATACTATAAATGTAGTATCTAAATAAATACTTTTTAGTTGTAAAGTTATTCGATTTGTATTTTTTTCCTTACCTATGATTTAACAATTCACAAAATAAAATTTAAATAAACTAATTTTATTAATATGTTAACTATGTATACTTGTAATTTATTTCGAGTTTTTACCTTAAAGTATGTGGTGTTACATGATAACAATACAAATCCTATGTAAGAAACAACGTATATTATAAGTAAGATACAAATATGTATATTTAGCCAACAAGAAATATTATCAAGCAACTAAGCCTGCATAGGGTCCTCTGCCAGCATAATTAAAATTATAATAATATATTGGGTTTGGTCTTGCTGTTTGCAAACAATTGAGTAACATTTCGTCATGCTGCTGGCTTTTTCAGAATAACCAACAGTTCAGTTAATTTTGACGAAACTTTAATCAGTTTTTTGCAACCAACAGTACTAGAGTAAAGGTTATCGCACATTAGTCCGTCACAAAACAGCACGGTGCGCCCCGTCAAAAAAAAAACGGATAGAATTAAAGCAATGAATGAACAAGTGCCCATTATACCAACATACATAGCTCAGCGCAATGCTATTGGTTTTGTGATGGGGCGCACCGTGCCGTGCTGTGACGGGCTAATGTGCGATAACCTTAAGAATAAAAACACCATTTTTGTTTCTTGATTTAAAGAAAGGAATCCTTAAGTCCAAGTAAGTACCGTTGTCATGTTTAATAAAATAACGTTTGATTTAAAGGTATTAGATGTTTACCACTAGAAAACGACAAACTAATATTAAGCTCGCTTTGCATTTTTTAAATAAATTATTGGTTTATGTCAAATTTATTTTTTCTCAATTCAAAGTTCTCATAAGTTCGAATTAAATACATAATATTCTTGAAACCAGTTTTTTTTTATTTGTTTCAAGTAACCAGCTTTCCTTTGTCTAAGGACATTAAATTTCTTCAAACAAGGAATTAATTTCATGGGATATTGAGAAAATAATTTTCTTCGTCCAAGAAATTATTCATTTGCTTATATATAAGAACGAGAGGTACTTCAGTTGAGAAATTTTCACTTGATTCTAGAAATTACTTCTCTGTGTGTACTCAAATGTTTTTTATTAGAGTTATTATGGTTTTCATTATTTTTTTATTATTCTATTTGTTGTTGACGAGTTCAAAATAACAGTTATTTTGAAACACAAGAATTAAAACATATGTTGTTTTAACGCACATCCCATCCAACAAAAAAATTATTTGTTTCAATAATTTTTCTATTTCTTTTACAATGTTGTATAAAATGTTGCAGTAACATTAAAATTTTAACATAATATATTTTATGTCGATTTTACAACGGATTTTTTTGTTAAAATTACTTAAACCAAATAAAATAAACCAACACAAAAAAATAATTACTTAATTTGAATATAAATGCATCACATTGAATATAACATAACTTCATATATATAAGCAAGAAGATGATGTATTTATATTGAGAATAAAATTTGTTCAGTTTTCCCAAACCCGTGAATTTGTTAGACGAAACAATTTTTTACTTCAAATGTAATCAATATACTAAAATCGTTATGAACATATAATATTTTCACTACAAAAATAATTATTTTAGATTTGAGTAAATAGATTTTCTCAACTGGAAACTATCATATTTATGCCTTAATAATTTATGTACATTTGATACAAGTATATAAAAGTATTATTTGAAGTATTGCCATTATTTGCTTCCAACATATAAGTATATTGAACTGATAATACTTACCTGCTTAATCTAAGCATTTCTACTATTTAAGGGTAATAACTAGCTAGTAATTTTGTGTCTGTAACACCAAAAAACCTCGGTAGGGGAAAATTAATAAATAAAGAAATATTATGTAATTAAATAAATTTACTGCCATACTTTACAGTTTTACAATGTTTGGGGGAAGGTAGCGTATCGGAGTACTGCAGGAGTGCGCACGGGATATTGATGCGTGAGAGGTATAGATGTTATGCGTATCCGTCGTTGCGACCGGTGTTCTCGGGGTACTTCCCACTCAATGCCTGGGCCTGGTATCTAGTCGGCGTTGGTTACTGATATAATTTTAATCAGTATAATAATTTGCTGGTATTACCTACTGAAAACTAATAACTAGTAAATACCTATATATGCTTGTTAATGTACACACCTACCATGTTCATATATTATCGACACAATGGCGCTGACTATAAGTATTATTTCAGTTTTTTAAACTAGTAATCCTTTAATATTAGATAACACGTACGTACTTACCGTCGAATCAGCCCCATTCCACCCCATTCTTTAAATAGTTGTGAAACGGCTGAGGTATCCATTTAGATTTACTTACACTCACGTCTAACAACACTGTTCGCTTGTCAATTAAAAAAGTGACGCCAAGTAAAGCGTATGTATATGCAAAACCCCCTAACCCTCCCCTAAAAAAGAGGGAACCAATGACAGATAAGTTTTAGTGCATTAAATGGTGTGGTAAAATTCGTTTCAAATGTTTTAATATTATGATAATTTCAATTTGATATTTCATGTTTTCAGTACAAAACATTTAATAATTTTATATAGTAATTCATTATACCAAACGTATAAGGGATTTTATTTTGAATCTACAGACTCTCTCACTATGATTGCATAGATTTATTCCTTACAACAATAACAATGTTCATTTGGAGGAAGTATACTTCAATGTAAATATTTATACTATTTGTTCAAGAGTATATTGTGTTTTCAGAGAATATACTCTTATGTTCTAATCGACAAGATCCAGTTCATTTAAATATACAGGGTATTCCACGTAACTGGTTCATTAAAAGTTTATGATGTTCTATTATTTACTTATATTTGCGATTACCGTTTAGACTTACCGTTTCTTAGAGTAATATCTACATTCATAACATAGCAAATTTGGAGTCTCTACTTGCAGTATTAACCGAGATATTAATTTCTCAATGATGCAATGATTATGACTAAAAAAAAGAAAAACTTAAATAACTCAAAAACGGCAACATGTAGCTATAGGAATAGCTAATGAAAACTGACGTATTTATAGTTGTAGAATCCAAAAATGAATAAAAAATTATATCATCCTATTTAAAATAAGAATGTTGACATCCATTTCCAGTCAACCGGAAGTGATATTTTGGTTAAGGTATTTTACATTTATATAGTTCCAATCGAACAGATACTGGTGCCAAAATCTCAAATATAAGTAAATAATAGAACATCATAAACTTTTACTCCAGTTACGTGGAATACCCTGTATATTAAGTTTCGATTTCTGAATAAATAAAAATATTCGGATTATGAACCGCTCTGTGCAAATGCCTATGATTTTACGTTATAGAAAAATCCTACCACAATTTATAGAAACTGTATGCCTATCTATTTATGAACGCTAAATATTCTGCATCGTTTATACATGTGACTTCACACATATGACATGTTCAGCTCATCCGGGGCAGGTGGTTTTGAAGGGGTGGCTTTAAGTGAAAGACAAATAGAAATGGTACGTCATAAACGCGACTCGTTGTCGTATTTAAGCGTCGATGATATAAGCCTTCGAAAATCCTCCGGCGCATCTAGAGGTCATGAATATTGGAGTGTTAAAATTATAGCTTTCCGGACCACTCGAACTCGGCGCGCGATTATACTCGAACTGGATTGGATGGCAGCTGTGTTCGTGAACAGTGGCGTAGTATTCGGAACGGGGAAAAAAATGCGAGGAGACGTCGCAGAGTATACATACTTTGCATACGCCGAAAATGTGCGAATCCCAGAAGAAGCTGATGATAATATGTGGAAGAATATTTGACTGAGAATTTAAGATGGAAATATCATTATTATCGTGAAGATAATTGTTAAATTGTTGACCTAAAATTACAATATTTATCTATATAGAAGACAATAATTGTAGGATGACAGCAAGTCACTAAGCATGCGTTGATTAAATAATGATAATTGATGTAATTGGGTAAAATTAACATGTAAGTAACATTAGATAGATATAAATATTTATCTAATGGATATAGCAGAAATATATGTTTCGCCTTACTAAGGATCATCAGTGCCACTAGTCGACCTAATGCATTATACGAAAAATTCATATACAGGGTGTTTTGAAACATCGTTTAAAGATTTTAAGGGCATGCAGTACGATCGAAAATAAGGTTAAAAGTCATAATAAACATATGTCTACAAATTAACTGTTTACGAGATAACAGCGATTTTATCGCAATTGCAGAATAAGTTTGCTTTCGCGGTTTTTATTAGGATGTTATTGCATTTTAACATAAAATAGATTATAACTAAAGAAATGTTCAAAATGACGTCCTTCCATTTCGACACAGGATCTACATCTGCTTTCAAAGGGAAGCGCGCACTCTTTCAAAAAACAAGGGTTTTTCTCGTATTATCTGGCAACTTTTCAAATAACCCCAGACACTAAAGTCCAACGGGTTTAGATCGGGAGACCTTGGAGGTCAAGCAATGGGACCTGCTCGCCCTACCCATCTCCCAGGAAATTCATTGTTAAGGTTCCGTAACAGCACGCGTAAAGTGCGGTGGAGCTCCATCTTGCATAAACCAGAGGTTCAGTCTTAGATTTATAGGTAAATCTTTCAAAAGTTCAGGTAAAGTATTTTCCAAGAACTCGAGGTATGCAGGACCTGTTAAGCGTTGTGGCAAAACAATCGGTTCCTATTATGCCTAACCAGATGTTTAGAGAGAAACGCTGCTGGTGGCTGGCTTCAACGATAGCATGAGGATTCTCGTCACACCAAACGTGATTGTTGTGGAAATTAAATTGTTGATCTAAAACTACAATATATATAATGAAATAAAAGCCGCGATTGAAATTCATTTTAATTAACACTAAATAAAGAAAATTCTACTAACACAGCGTGTTTGACAGTTTGGTAATGTCATAAAAAATAGTTTCACCGCCTACCTTTTATGAATAAATGTTATTTGTGGGGCCATTTCTCAAAATGTTGAATTATCTCAGTAAGTATAAGTTTTAGATATACCCTACTCCTAACAAAAATGAAAGGTTATAAAAAAGTGCATATAATGAAATACAAAAATACAGGGTGTACAATTTAAAATAACAAAGTAAAAACCGTTTAAATTACAGAAATTGATTGCTTCTGGAGACCACCCTGTATAATTTTATCAAATAACATTCAATTCATGAAAAAGACCTAAGCTTTCCTAATCTACACAGCAAATTTTAGAATTCAATCGTTAATGATAATGCCGGAAAGAAACGTTAAATGAATACGAGCATTTTGAAAATTTGATGTAAAAAGTCAAATAACTTGCAACCTTGCATTTCGAAATTTGAAACGAACATACTGCTGTAGACTGGCACTCCGGGTTTTGTAAACTCAGTGTTTATTTTTCGAAGATCAAGCTTTGGCTATGCCGCGCGCAAATTCTCACAGAAGTTAATTTGTTTTATTTTGTTTTTAAATTAGTTTTTGTTAGTAGATTTGTTTGATGAATTTAAGTATTTAATTGTTCAGTCATTTATTTTATTTTTCATTCTTTAATAGGGTTAGCATTTGTTTATCTTGTATTATTTCCTTCTTAAAAGGCATATTCGATGATCTTTTGCGGCTGTTGCAGCGCGCGCAATTGTTATTTTGTTATATGTATGCGAGAAGTGCTCTTAGGACTTAGTTACTGAATTGATGTCGCGTAAGTACATGTAAATATTTAGCTCATTGCACCCATTTTGCAATCCTTCTTTTGTAAAGATTTGTTCGATTATATTGTTATTTTGATCATCATTCAATCATTCAGACAACTCAGTTTTTATTAATTGGTGTTATATTGTTGTGCACAATTTATATGTAAGGCCCGTTAATAATTTTTGTTCTAGAAGATACCGCGTTAAGAGTTTAAATTTTCCGTTTTTTGTTAGTTTTCAATTTAATTGTAGTTTTATCACCTCGGGGTAGGTGAAGAGAAGCTTTGAGCTTGAATTTAAATTTCATTTTGATTTTATTTGTTTCTCCACGTGTGAGTAAAGTTAATTTTAGTTTGCTTTGTTTTTTTTTTGAGAGCACGTGGATTTTTTTGTGATTTAAGATTTTCCTTCTAGAACAAATCTTCCATTTTGTTTGTTAGAGGATTTTAAATTGTCCTCTCGTAGTTTTTAGATTCACGCAGGGTTTGTTTTAATCCAGGACTTTCAGTCCATGGTTTTTTTTACCCCTGTTAATTGTAATTAAATGTTTTTTTTTTTCTTTTTATACCATAAAATTAATGAATATATATAAATATCATTTTAAAATTACAGTTCTTTTATTTTTGAATCAACCATTTCAATCTTTGGGGATTTTTAAAGAAAGTCAAATATTACAAACGCCCACTATTACTTTTCATGAAAGTTACTCTGAGATCAAGTCGTTCTTTTGCACCTTTTAAATTTTTATACGCTGAGCTAGCTAAATTAATTTTGTCATTTTTCATTTCTTTAAACATATATGCTTGTACAATCAGTTCACAGCAATACGTATTTGTAACATTCACGTACAAGAATGAGCATGCCTAAAAAAATGAGTATGGTTTCATTTGAAAAAATTAAATTGAGTACGGCCCTGGAAAATTGATACACCTCGTGAACGTGAAAATATTTTTAGAACGTGCACTTCTTTCCGTCACGTAGGATGCCACATTGAACATTTTTTTATGAGAGATGTTACAGTCAATATCGACCGATTTATAATCGACTATTTACTCACCCTGTATATTAGTAGCTAAAACAATAAAAAAAATAGGTCATTTGTTGTTATTGTTAAAGTGTATAGCCTACCAAATAAAATTATTCGTCCATTTGAAAGCGTTAAAAAATAAAATGAGTAATTTAAAAGAAAAGTATATTGAAGATAAAGTTTCAATTAAAGTTCAACTTGGCCTTTTCCTATATCTGCGCGTAAACTTCGCTTAATTCTACGCCACTGTCAGTAGAGCGGTAGGAGGCAGCAACGAATGGATGAACCGCTGACAATCCTCGACGGCCGGGCACCTTTACCCTAGGCGACCCCGCAAACAATCGGCTCGTCGATTTAATTCCTGTTAAATTTGATTTGGACGCAAACCTAAATCGTTGACAACGATATAGAGAGCGATCAGGTGGCCTTATACGGTTCCCTTATAATAAAATGATGTAAATTGGATATCTGCCAGACTAAATTGTTTATTATGCTCCGGGTATGACACTCGATGAATTTACGGAATACAATTCGATTGCAAATTCGTATAGGGGGTTCCGCAATTATATATGAACGATCCCTTTGATTTAATTAAAACAGTCCGCTTGGAGTTTTGTTTTTACTCTTCCTTCACGTTTATGCCTTTCTGCATTTTACGCAACGTCTGTACATTTAATTTATGAAAAACTAAATAGATAATTACTAGAGACCGGATTATATGCAAAGAAAAACTGGAATATATGCATCGATTTTTGAGAAAATATGCATAAATCTGGGGCATATATGCAAAAAAATTGCGACAATATGCAAAATTTTTACATAAAATAAATAAGAGCAGAAATTTAAACATTAACTTTATTGCACAACATTTTTTCACAACATATTTCTAAAACAATTTATAATTAAATGTTTGTTAAAATTGTGTAAAAGAAAGTTTTGTTTTTTATCAGAATACACATGTTTCGAAATAGAAAAGCTTCTTTCATCATTCACAGATGTAATTGGTGCATTTTTTAACTTTGCAATACATTCTAAACTAAAATTAAAGTCGAAATCGTTTACTGTTTCACCTTCTAAAATTTTCTTAACTTTCTTCAATTTCAAATATCCCGTGTTTTTATTTATCACTTTTTCAAAATTTATCGTATATAGAATTACCTATTGTACCCTTAACCTTCTTACATAGCATATCAAATTCGTCTACTCTTTCGACTGATTCCGAGAGCGACATCCCTTGCGTTTCTAGTTTACGAATGGAACTTGAAACAAAGCTATAATTTGACTTAATATACAAAAGGTTTTGTAGCAATTCTGTTGATGTTACTATCTTTTTACAGTTTTCTAGAGCAATGCCGCCAGCAGTGATTTCAAGAATTACATTTTTTATTCCTTCAAAATTATCGGCGAAAAAAAATGCAACCTCTAACCATGTATGCCATCTCGTAATAGTCGGTTCAGGAGGCAACTTAACACCGGGAAGTCGCTCCTTATAAAATTGGATTCCTAAAGGTGCTTTTAAAAATACTTTTTTGACATTGCTAATTAAATAAATTAAAGGGGAATTGATTCCTAATGTCTTCGGCTACACGATTGAATCCATGAGCTAAACAAGTGGTATGATTAATGTTACTATAAAAAAAATAAATTTTGCGCGGCTTTTATCATGTATGGTGCAGCGTCGGACAACATTAATAACATTTTTTCACAAGGTATACTTCCAGGTAAAAAGAAATTTGATTTCTTGAACGAATTGAGCAATTGTCACATTATTTGTTTTTTGAAGTGCTTTACAATAAATTAAATATGATTTACCTACAATATCTTCATGAAAAATTCCTATTAACAAATGGGCAATATAACGGCCACATTTATCCGTATTTTCATCTACCATGATATAAATAAAAATTATTCCCTACCAATTGTTGAATTTCTGCTATTGTTTGCTGGTAACAAGATGTGACATAATTTTTTTCGTAAGGTACTTTCGTCAGGTATATTATGTTTGCAATATTTTTGCAGAAATAATTTCAAATTAACATTGTTTAATCTTGCTAATGGTATGTTAGACGAAATTAATGCGTTACACAGATCCGTATTATATTCTTCTTGTTCTGAATTTCGTGAAGTTGATGCTACACATTGACGTATAGATTGCTGCACACATGCGGATCGCATTAGTTTTTCACATTTTCCAGTATGTGATGGAGTTTTAGCGTGTTGATCAATCAGGTATTTTCTATCAGAAGACACCTACAACAACAATTGTCATTTTATATCAAAAGTTAAAGAATTTAAAAACAATTGTAAAGCTTTTAGTAAAATTAAACTTACCAGTTTACTGCAGGCTCGACAAAATATTTTGTCGCCATCCTTTACCAGTTCAGGATATAGCTTAATCCATAAAGAAATTTTGTTCGCTATACTCGTTGTATGTACGCACAGTATTTAAAAACGTAACACAATTACATGCTGTTTCGCTCAAAGATATTCAATGAATGAATAGTTTATTTGGGAATTAATAATAATAAAACGTATTCACCACATCCCTTCTGCTAGGTGAAATTATGCACGTGCAGTTCTTGGAAAAAAGTATTAGAGAAACCAATGTTAAAAGATTTATCGTTCTGAGAATCATCGGTTGTCGATCATTAGGAATTACTAGGAATTTTTTACTAATAGAAAGGATAAGAAAAAGCTTAAATATGCAATATATGCAACTTTTGTAAAAATATGCATAGAAATGCCTAAATATGCAATATATGGAATTAGCGCTAATTAACTTCAATTAGTGTAATACTTCTGCATATAGACTATAATTAAAGATATGCAAAAAATAAAATATATGCACTTTGCATATAATCCGGCCTCTACTGATAACCATCAGGTCACGACTACTATTAAATTCTAAAGAATAAATTCTAAACTCGTCTTGATTGAATTAAAGCTTCTCATAGTTAAAACGAAGAAAATTTATCTTTAACTAATGTGTATAAGACGCCTCTAATCGTAAAAAAGTCTCTGTTACGACTACTTTAACATCCAGTTTCCCGCCTTTTGTGTGTTTCTTAATACCCCAGACGGAAAAAGGACGGATATAACAACGGTAGCAGCACATAATACTTTATTGCCCACCTTAAGCGGGATTAATTTAATGGTACCAAATATTTATCGAGCGAGAGGGATAATCCTCAATTTGGGGAATGTCCAATATTGCCTTTGTGTCTCCATACAATCACGGAGCGTCTGTTCTGTGCAAATACGGCATACCTACTATAGGCCATACACATTATTTATTAGCTATTGCGAATTGATTCCTGCATAAGACTTGATTAAATTTAAAATTCAATAGAGACTTGAACGATAATAATTATTTCTGGCTGCTAAAAACGTAGATAACTAGAAAAACAGATAGATAATTTTTCAATTGTATTAGCTAGCAGGATACAATAAGTCATATATACGGGGTTTTCGACGCAAGTGGCTGGTTAGAAGTTTTCCGGCTTAACAAAATTCCTCAGTTTTAAAAATTTGGGGTTTGCAACAACTTGGTACTTACTTTTTTTCTAAAATATTTTCAACTTTTTTGCACTTCCGGTTAACCGGAAGTCGCCATGAACTTTGTTATTTTAAATAGAACACCCTATATATTATTATATTTTTGAATTTACCATAAAATTCTATAACGATTACTACTAGGGTTTCCTATACCTATGTTCAACTGTTTTTGAGATATTTCGATTTTTGTTACAATTTTGACATTTACTCTCTAGGTTTAAATGTCAGAAGTTTCCCACTTTAAAATTAACAAGTACTAACATTGTTTTACCAAAACGTAATAAAAAAAAATTCAATGTAATTATACAGGATGTTTAAAAATTAGTGGCATATCAAAGAATTATGAAAGTTGCAAAACTTAATTTTTTCAAATAGAACACCCTGTATATTTTTATATTTTTTTGCTGTAGAATTAAATTTTACACCGATTTGCTGTAACATTCCCTATACCCATTTTCAGTAGTTTTCTTTTAAATTACTCGTTTTGTTTATTACCGCTTTCAAATGGCCGCATAATTTCTATCTGGTGGACCATGACTTTAACAGCACAACAACTTATTATTGTTATAATCAGTGTTTGTTACACGTCGCGTGTTCAGATCGATGAATATTATTGTGGAACTTGGAATGAATTAGATAATGAAAAATATTGGAGGAGCTTATTCTAACTTGATACTAATTTTATTTTACATTCACTGAGAATCAGAGAACTTATAGAGATTTACGGTAATTATAGGAATTATTCGGCTAATATATCTAATAAATTCAGAAAACTTTGAAATAATACATTACACCAGATTACACAGTCGTACGCAACTTTCGGTACTACCAAGCAAGATTTAATGATTCGTGTGACGAGAACGTTTGATGAATTAGACCCAGTTGAAGTGAGAAGAAGTATAAGGCGAAAAAGACTAACAATACGGCACTAACAGCTAGAAGGAAACACTGGTCATAAAACTTCCCACGTAATGAGACGTATTATCACACATCCCCTTTTAAGTAAATCGCAATTGTGGGCGGAATTCCGTATGGGGCGGGCCGATTTAATGTTTTTCAAGAATAACTTCCTTAACTTTACAAATATTAGTTCAAATTTAGATTATGTACAAATTCACTTCATTACAAATGCCTTTACAGGAGCATATTTTCTTGTGGTAGTATTGTAGGTGTTTTATAACCTCATAAATGTTTTCCATTTTTCTTTTAGAATTAGCTATCAAATAAATGTATTTTGAAAAGAAAAAAATAAAGACGACATGACATAGAATACAGTTAGTGGATTATACTGTACGAGTTTCAAGTTTCAAGGAAAAACTTAACGTTTCTTACAATTTGGAAAATCACAGTTAAAAATAATATCTTTTATTCAAATAAATTATCTTAACAGCAAAATATATTGTTTGGATATATGATATCAAGTACTTACGATTTCCTTAAAGAAACTATTTATTTTACAGTTACATATAAAGGATAACGTAGTAGTAGATTTACGTCAAAATTGGATTACTAAACTGTAAATCATCACGCCATGATGTTCTAAATATATAATAGCAAAGTTTTTTGGCCTATAGTAGCAAATACGTTAAACATATCCTACAAGTACAGAAATTGCCGTGAAGATGGCGGTTCTCGTATTTCACTACACTAACTTTCCATACTCGATATAAGTTTTCTACATTTCATGCATTACTATATTCTGATTAAATACACTCTACGAGGGCATTTTCATTTCGACGATATTTTCGTTTTTGTTACGAAAAAAATCAGAAATACTAGAAATTTTCTTTGCAATTTTACTTTTAAACAAGTAAAACTTCTATAGAAATTATCATTACTTTAAAAATTATACTTGTCAGTATTCCAGACTACATGAAAAAATTTTGGAAAAGTTACCGACATTTCGAAATTTTACTATGAATATTTCAGGTTACATAAAAACACTTATAGTTACAAATATTACTTCTAAAAGTAAAATACTTTTACGGTTTTAAGGGCACAAAATTCCTCTCAAAATCGTACCGCAAATTTTACCAAAATTTTTTTAGTGTGTAGATGTATGTGGAAAAACTGTATATCAAATTTAGTCAACTCTGTACAATGTAATCAATTTTTTTTTCATTAATCTTTTGTAACAGATATATTGGCTTCTGAAATAGTATACCCATAATGTTATATATTTATAAATCAAATGTTTATTAATAAAAAAATAGTCGGTAATCTTATTTAAATTGTACAACAAATAAAAATCGCAGAGCATTTGACCTTTGTGTCCACAATACTGTGCCAACATATCTTTACAAACACCTATTGTTTCTATTTAGCATAAAATATATGACCGCAACAAATATATGTTTGCACGATACACACTTATAGAATTATTGCGGTACTGTTGTCTCGACGGCACTCATCAGATATGTGTCTCACAAATAATGAGGGAATTGCTAAAAATTGTTTTCCTTCGCTACTCAGAACGCGCGCATATATACGTTTAAGCACAATAAGCGGAGCGCCGAACATTATTCGCCATAATTGTTTCCGTGTAATTAGCGCATTAATTTAATAACACTCGGAGCAAGCCCCTAATGGAGTTTATTCCACTCAGCCAACTGTGCCTGCCCGTATTACAGAGGATTTTCTATAGAGAGCTCTGTTCGCCGTCAAGTATTCTTTTTGATATGCGCAAGGAATAGTCACTGACGCTGTACAAGTTCTCTTTGATCCATCTGTTACCTAATATTAAAACCTTATAAGTATGTTAAACGTAGTCAATTATTTAAACATTTTAAAATTAGACTGTTAATAATACATTTTATATATATTTATATATACATAAACGATATAGTCTTGTTTCTATCAAATATATACCTGACGATTTATGCTGATGATATCGTAATGTTAACAGCTCCTAATATAAATACTCATATTACTGAAAACACAACAAATTCTCTATTAAATAACTTATGCAATTGGTTTTCTCAAAATAAACTGTCTTAAAGCTTAGAAAAAACAAAATACATGGTATTTCATGCCAGACAAAAGAGTATCGAACATTACAATTTGACTATAAACAAAAAAGAATTATTTTGCTGTGATAGTACTAAATTTTTAGGAGTTATTTTTGATCATACGTTGATATGGAAAGAGCAATGTGACAGTATTGTGCAAAAGTTACACTAAAAAGCTTTTGCTTTTAAACGCTAAGGTCTCAGGTATCTGTGGATTGTTTAATTTCACAGTAGTATGCTGAAATTCAGTCTAGATACAGTATGGTATACTCTTATGGGGAAACTCGGCAAGTGCGCATCAAGCATTTTTAGCGCAAAAGTCTGTGATTTGAAGTGTTGCTGGAGCTCATTTTTATGATTCCTGTCGACCAATTTTTAAAAAATATAAAATCCTTCCTCTTTCATGTTTATACATTTTTGAATCGTCATGAAAATTCACGATTATGACACTAGAATAAAAGATCAATTGCACTTACCTTCTAGCTCAATGAATATTATAAGCCAAGGTGCACATAACTTAGGAATAAAAATATTTAATCATTTACCCAACGAAATTAGATGTCACGATAGTTATAAAAGTTTTCGAAAGTCACTAAAAGCATTTTTGTTACAACATTTTTTTTACTCGGTGGCTGAATATTTCGGAGAGTAATACGATCTTCTTTTGCTTTGTTTTTCTTTCTGTTTATAAATTCCTTTTTTTTGTTTTTGTATCTTATTATTAAGATTATTCATTTATTGTTCTGTAATTTTGTTTTTTAGTTTGGTGGTGGCTTCATTAATTGTGTTTCCTGACTTATTATACACACAATTGTGTCTTTAATCAATAAATATTATTATGATTATTATTATTATTTTCAAAATATAATATTTTTAGGTATCTTCTGTTTTACTATTTACTGAGATTAGTATAAAATTTAAAATTAGAGCGGAGAACTACAAAAGATATGACGTCACATATTTCGGAGAGAAGTAGAGAATTGCAGTGAAAAATTGAAACTCCTGGAATCGATACGTGCAGTTATAAAAGTTGCGGCCGGCGGAGTGATTCATTTATTGTTCAGTTGTTGAAATGTGACTGAACTGTCACTTAGTTAAAGCAAAAAAAAGAATATTATAATAAGACGATCCTGAAAGCAAACAATAAAACAAAGTTATCGTGGGACATAAGAAGGAAGGAAGCTAGCACAAATCGTAAAGATAATTTAGATTTGGAGGAAGATGGTCATAAGATATCGGATCCAGTAGACCTTGCTCGCGTTTTCAATGATCATTTTACCATACATAATAGTTGCTTTCCATTTACCGGTTGACTCACCTCATTTCAATTTTGTGCGTTAAGTGTTACGAACTGTTCACGTCAAACTCATTTAGTGGCCAGGTTATGTCATTCGTAGTAAGTGCTTCGTAGCTTAACGCACAAAACTGAAGTGAAGTGATCCAGACGATAATGGAAAGCACCCAATACAAACACTACTTCTGACTGTTGTTTAATCAAAAAAAAAAAATTACAAAATTTCGATTTCAAGAATAGACATTGCACTACAAAAATCACTGTATTGAAGAATCGTCACGAAAAAAAAGTTTTTTTAAGTTGAAAGAAATTTCTGTGACTGCACTGATGTAAATGGACGTCGACTGAAATGAGTATTGAATATAAGTCTCAAAGCAGTTTTACTTTTTTGAATGATAACTTGAAACCATCAATTTCATTGGCTTATTCTGCAAGCACAAAAGAAACGTATGACAGTATGTCAACTATATTAAATCTCATCCAATATTCAAATAATAGTTGACAAATCTGTGATGACCTTAAGGTTATTTACTTCGATCTTTACATAAGAAATAGTGATTAACAATACTTCACAAATATACGTTTACAACGAGGGAACGACTCAAAATATTATTCGCACCAAACTACTCGCGGACTTTGAAAAGGTCAGTATTTACTAAATCCTCCAAATCCTCATGATTATAAAGGCATGCCACGTAAGAGAAGTATCGTCAGCGAAAAGAACCGTGTGTGATTGGCGGGCAACATATGTCAGGTCATTAATAAATATTAAAAAGAACGTTGGCTCCACCACCGAGCCCTGCGGCACACCACACACACTCTGCTAACGTTTGAATTAATGAAGTCGTTACCGACTTTCTACCTCACATATTGTATGTATGTACCCCAGTAGCCAATTATATTTATTTCATATATCAGAAATATTTAGAAAATATTGAATCTTGTATATCTTGAATATTTGTTATATTAACATAATATGTATGTATAAAATATATTATAGAAAAATATATTAGGAATACCTTTTACAAATATATATGCTATGTAGCATTAATTATATTTTATTGCATATGATTTCCATATATTTTTCTATCTTTGCAAGAATATTTTGCTTTGTATTTCTGTAAATATTTATATCATATAAAAAAATAAAGGTTTAATTTTTGCTTTTGTATATTTGGTGCGTAGGACTAATAATATAAAATGGGCAAAATATACATACATATTAAGTACCTATTTAAAATGATAGTTTAATGATTAAATTAGATAATATATATCTAAAATTATGATTATTGATATGTAAGTTGAGCGCTATAACTATTAATATATACGTGTTTATGTAACAGGTAATTATATTACGTAGGAGCTAAGATAATTGCAGCGAGGTATCTGCTACATACAATCCATCACACCAAATCGAAAGCAGTAATATATAATTCATAATCCAGAACGATATATACCTCTACTTTATCTAACTTTAGAATTCATTTTTTATTTTTTTATTTTAATTATTTATTTTATTTACTTATTATATTTTTGAAGACGAGGCATTATTAATTATTAACTTGTATGGTGAGTATGAAGGAACAAGTTCTTCCCTTTTAGACACCTCGAAGTATGTTGTTCTTTTAATTTTCCGGGAAAGTTTCGTATAGTTTTTTTGTTATGGATGTTATTCATTCCAAACAACCAAGATATATAGGTTATTGTCTACAAATAATTTTAGTTCATTCTGACAAATTAAATAGCTTTGTATGATTGCATAAAAAAGTCAATTTTCATATAAATAATATTTTATAAATATTTTAAAAAATATCAACTTTTATTGATTTAAAATATGGAGTAAATATTTCAATTGTATATTTTATTTATATTTAGACAAAATATAAATAATATATTCAAAAACCTCTCACGAAAAGTATTTGTCAAATATATTTTTAAAAATATCTCTGATATATTTGTGGCTGTTGGGGACCTGTCTATTATTAAAGTAAAAAAATGGGAGTAAATATATAAATAGAGCAACAAAGGAACAAACAGAATCAGGTTCGAAATATCAGGCCTACGATTTCCCATCCATCTCTAGCGCCTTACCTAATTCCCCCAGATTTTCATTTTAATCACGCCATAACGAAAAGAATAGTTTACTTTTTCAATGCTAAACTAAACAGATTATATTAATCTATTTGTGGAAGGATTTTCGTGTGTGTATCATGTACTTAAAACACGATATAATACATAAACATGAATTGATAGGATAAATAAGTATATACATACTACCATGTTATTTTTGATAACGAAATAAGGGAAAACAAAGATTTAATAGGGCTTTGTACTTTACAGATTATTAGATTATCACTTATTGTTCTTTTCTTGCTGAAATCACAGCTAAGTGTGTGGCAATAAATTTTTGTTTGTGAAAAATAATCCTAAAGGACTCTGTATGTTTTTTTTTTTTTTGTAACTAAAATTACATTCATGCGCTTCTAAGCCTAAATTTTTTTCTCACAGATTTTGAAACGATAATTCCGATAGTCTGCAAGTCATGCTCACTTCGACTAAATTATAATTGTTGCGTCTTTACACAGTTTATTGCACTTGATTAGACACATTCTATCTATAGCTCATAAATCCGGACAATAAAATTGATCTTTTAAAGAAGCACATATTTTAATTATTATCCAACATAGCTTCATAAGACGGTTAATCCGACAAACAAACATTTGAAATTATGGCTGCGCTGCCCAAATCCTTAACAATTTTTACGATAAAAGAAATCCGAAAATCTGCAATTTATTTTGATTAGTACATGTCATGAAAGGATTCACCGGAAGATTAGTAATAAGACACCAAAGGAATACAATCCATCTTATAATTCCCTAAAACAATAATAAAATCATTGCCTGGCTCAGACCATTGGACGAAAACAATCAATCTGTATTCTCTAAGGTGGTATTAGGTCCCAAATCCACGCTTGTATATATATTTGTCATTTTATTAATGCAATCCTACAGATCACTAATCTTATTGACATCTTGGATTTGGTATTTAAAAAAAAAAACTTGGGAGCACCTTACTGGAGAATTCTATGGAAATGGCCAAGCAATCCCTATAATTAATTAAAAAAATTCTATATAATGGAAGGTTAATTGCTTTTTAAGACGGCGATTAAATTTTCTAAAAAAAAAATGATGCATTCGCACATATGCTTGCATTCGTTGGATACTTGAACTACACTAACATGAAAAAACTCTAGTTTTACATAACTAGAAGTACAGATCATTTAAGAATAGAAAATGAACTCTACCGAGATTTTATGCAACTAAAAAAAAAGTTTGGTATCCAGTCATGAACGTCTTTAGTGTATCAAAGTTCTTTTTTAGCGTTGTTGCCAACTTATTTCTGCAGATTCCGTTGATTAAATGCGGAGTAACCGAGTTAGCACATAATAGAAAATATTAAATAGCAAGCCAATTGTTTAAGTAAAGAACAAAGAAAATAGAACTTGTGTTTTCCATTCTTAGTAAAAAATACGTCCGCTTACGCGTAGAATAACCATTATAGTTTACTCGACGATCTACGTTCAAATAGCACATGTGTTGTGTCATGTTTTGTTCTCGTCGATATAAAATCACAAAAACACCTGAATAGTTTAGGTACGTTAGTTAGGTGGAGGAATGTAAACAAGTAGCCTGTGTACTTACAGTTTAAAGACCAAATAAATACAATTCCGAAGGAAATTTATATTTAGGTAGATAAGTATTTCTGATAAGGAATTAATGTATTTTTTATTTCAAAATAGCTTCTAAATTTGTACCCATTATTTTTTTTGGGTCGTTATCATTATAATTAGCAATAAACGAGGTAACAAATGAGGGGAGGGGAAGAGTTGGCCCCATTACTTCAATATTGTCACAAGCCGTCACTGTTAAATGTATTTACTTCTAACTGGAAAACAGGCTTTAGTAAAAAGAAAAACTTGCTTTTTAAAACGTTTTTTTGACAGATAATAAAAATTTTTAATTAATATTTAGTTAATCATGGTATAAAACAGTGGCGTAAAATACACCCCCACAATCCTTGGCAGGGGGGGGGAGGGGGAAAGGGGCAGCCATCTGGGGATCCCTCAGATATTATTGTTATCAATATTTACAAATATAGAGGCCCCAGACAAAATTCTGCGGGGCCTCCAAGATTTTACACTACGCCACTGGTATACAAAATATACTTAACGAAACATGTGTAGAGATAAAATAAAAGTAAATTGTTTTAAATATAAAACATTGTCAATTTAACATATTAAGTATTTGTATAGGGAAGATTAATTGCAGTGAAGCAAATTCAACGATAACAAATTGAAGACAAAATAAAATTGTAAAATGTTTTGCAGCTTACAACAACACAATTCATGTAACTCATAAAGTATGTTTAAAAGTTATTATGTAATTCTGCATTATAGTTTGTAATTTTCCAATTTTTTTAAGTAATTCCTTTCAAAAATGCGCTTTTACATGAGCTTGGCTGTTAAAATGTAATATGTAATTAATTACATGATATGTGATGTATTTTTACATAATGCGGCGTGTAAAGTAATCTCTATTTTTTACAGTGTATGTATATGTAAGTAAAATTACAGTTTGGGAATTACATACCGAAATTATTATTATTATTATTACAATATGTAGTCTTATGTACATTGCATTGAAAGAACAGTTTGTGTAAAATGACTGTACTTATCAGTAATCACGGATTGGTGCAGTAATTTTACACATCATACATTCAATTGTGTAATTTCGCTCATATTTTTGAGGAAAAATAGTGGCATAATAATTTTGTAAAATTTTCTTGTGTAAAATTACTTATTTTGAAGGAAAAAATACATTCAATTGTGTAATTTCAGATATATTTTTAGAAAAAATATTGGTATAGTGTAAATTATATTTTATAAAATTCCTTCAAAAAAGTAAAATGTGCGGTAAACATGTGTAAAATTACTGTACCTATCGGGGATGATCACCCATACGTACAGTAATTTTACATATCTATTGTAGCTTTACATTGGTTTATACAGTCAAAGTACTTACTTTGAAGAAAAATACATTCAATTGTGTAATTTCACATATATTTTTGAATAAAAATATTGGTATTCCTAATGTAAATTAAAATTTGTAAAATTCCTTTAAATAAAAGTAAAATTACTGTACCAATCGGAGGTAACCACCTAGACATTCAGTAATTGTACACATCTGTTGTAGTTTTACATTGATTTGTACAGTAAGATTACTTATTTTGAAGGAAAAATACATTGTGTGTAATTTCACTTATATTTTCGAGGAAAAATATTGGTATCAATAAATTATATCGATGTTTTTTTGCAGTAAGTAAAATTAACGATAGAAATTCATTTATATATCCAAAAATTATCAACTATCAACTATTCAACTATACTATTTGCTTTACATTTGGAAGTATTTTTACGTGTTATTGTAAAATTATAATTTAATTAGGCCCTTTCCATGATTTGGACTTCGAATGAAATAATTCACGTCTTGTACTGTAAATTTACAGATTTATTTTGTGTAAACAAACAATTCTGCGTTAATATTTAAATAATATATGCTAAAAAGAAATTTCACAGTTGTATAATAAATATCCCTCATATCTAGTACAAGTATTCATTAATTCCTAAGTTTGTATGTGAAAAAAACTATTTTACAGTTCAGATATTGACAAACTATTCAATTATTAAAAATACCCAAATAATAAAATGGGATATAAATACAAGCAATAAAATAATAAATTATCGTTTCGGCAATAAAGTTATTAGAATTTAGTGGAAGCAATAGATTTTTTATCGTCTCCAATCGTCTGAAATTCCAGGTAAATAGCTAAAAACTATACACGGCGTAGTTTTTCTACATTTTTGGTTACGTATACGTCTTTAGACAAACAAACTTGATGGATTTGGGATTAACGGCTTACTCTATGGTTCTACTTCATCAGCAATAACGTATGGGATTGTTATCTTAAACATACTGAACGGTAATATAGAGGCTCCATAAATTTGTGTGTGTTTATTTCATCACCACAGATTATCCAAATTTTATCGGGTAGATAAATTTTTATATAAATTATTGTGTATTAAAATCCCTCTAGGATTGGAATTCAATATTATCAGATTATTATAGCAGTATTATTTATTTGATTTGTGTACAGGTTATTTATATAGCTACAGTTATTATTTAGTTTACCACAATAATACAATCAATAAGCTTTCTCACTTTTTTTTATGAAAATACTCATGAAACATCAACATACAGGGAGAAATTACGAGTATCTAAATCAGATATGTCAAACACGCATTACAAAAACCTTTTTCATTTATATAAAAATGAAACTACTGCGCATATGTGAGTCACGAAATGCCAGTAGAGTCGAAAACTAATTGTTAACAGTTAGCGAAGCATTGCTAAACTTAGTCTAGCTTACACCTAACAGTTTCCACCTAGTATTGAAAGGGAGTATTCTTTGTTTAGTGTTTAACAAATTACTAAAATAATGAATAAGCCCTCTACAAGTATGGCCAAAAAACGGAGAATTGAAGAAGAACATCGCACTTTTCAAGAAAAATGGAAATTAAAATACTTTTGTATTCGAGGAAAAAATAAAATTTTATGTTTAATATGCAGAAACTCGATAGCGGTTTGTAAAGAGTACAATATTAAGAGGCACTATGATACAATTCATAAAGCAAATTATGACATATATGTATATAGGAAGGCTTTGTGAAGACAAGTTGTCAGAATTAAGGTTAATGCTTCAAAAACAACAAAACATATTTGCCAAACCTATTGAAGATAATACAGCTGCTGTAAAAACAAACTATTTGTTATCGCATTTTTCGCGAATCTAAGATTCAGGCAGTGGAATATTGTGTCCAGAACAATTAAAAAAATTAAACATATAAGCTTAACAAGAAATACCAATGCTAGCAGAATTGTTGATATAGCTGAAAATTTACGTAATCAATTAAAGTAAATAATTCTAACATTTGAATGAAACATATTCTATAGCAATTGATGAAAGTACAGATGTACAAGATAAAGCTCAGCTAGCGATTTTTATTCGAGTGAAGAACGTCTGGAGATTGTCGCAATGCGTGATACAACCACTGGGGTTAACATTTTCAACGCAATGATAGACATTGTGAATAAACGCAATCTATCACTACAAAAACTAGTTTCTCTTGCAACTGATGGTGTTTACCTTATTACACAGAAATTCGATGGCTTTCCACTCACAAAGTGTTAAAGCGATTCTTTCAGTTGTTGAATGAAATTATAATTTTTTTTATAATCCAAAAATTACGCATCTGAAATGTTAAAAGACGATCAATGGATGAAAGATCTGGCATTTGCCGTTGACATTACAAATCACCTTAGTCGACTTATAGTAATTAACATTTAAAGAAAATATTTTTATTGTTGAAGAATATTTCCGAAGTGCGCAATTTCTTAATGGAGAATGGTAATATTCCTACGCTGAATGTAAGCGGCAGTTTCGCTTGCAGTTTCCTAATAGAGTTGTGGATAATACCGTTTTACAACATCATATTCGCCTAGTAGTGGAGAAGTTTCAGACTACAGGATCTGTTTTAAAAGGCAAAAGTTCTGGTAGACCATGTACAC
Source organism: Protaetia brevitarsis (assembly GCA_004143645.1). NCBI lineage: Eukaryota > Metazoa > Arthropoda > Insecta > Coleoptera > Scarabaeidae > Protaetia > Protaetia brevitarsis. The sequence goes on from RXPK01000039.1 coordinate 1,445,424, forward strand.
ACACTGTTGAAAATTTTAACACTTTTTTGCCTAATTTAATGGTCAGGAGAGGTCCACACTCTTTTCGTGTTATTTTGTCGAGAACTATACGAATTTAAATTTGACGAGCAAAGATAATCCGGTATTGTCTATTGCTAAGGGGTTATTTTGTCCAACTAACACGTGGAATTATGATATACTTCTAGTCACATTTTATTTGATCTAGACTAGACAAATTTACTAGCTGCTTCACTAATGACTGCGGTCTTGGGTGATTTAACACCCATTTTCTAAACATAACGTCTTTTTTAATATGCAACTCTATTTCTTAGTGCATAATATTCTCTCTTAAAGACGTTTTTCTATTATAAATATGCCAGAACTACTCATATTCAAAAGTTTGGTTTCAACTAAACGTGCCCAATTTTTCAAATGATATTAATTTAATTACGAAATAGATGTTCCCCAATACATCTTTAAGATGTTAATTTTTTATGCACACTGGAATTAACGTTTAATAACACAGGTTACCTTTGCAGGTCAGTACACACTTTTTGGTGTTTGTTTGGATAATTAATCGCAAGAAAACAAACCCGAAAACAATACAAACGTGCAATGCACCTGGTGCGTAGAATACAATTACCGTATTAGATTAGGTGGGTTTCTATATTTCTATCCGAGGGAAAAATTTCGATTGGTTGACGCTTCTGAATGTCTAGAAAAATAGTAAATCCTCATATCTGAACAAAGAATTCACACGAAATTCTAGTAATTTCTGTTTCTATTACAACACACGTAGTCAACTCGTCTGGCAAAGTTTGTAAAAATCAACACTAAAATATTTGACTAGCGCAAAATTAACGCCAACACCGTAATATTTTCAACAGTGCAGAGATTCAAAATGATTGTCAATTCCGCTCCTATAGATAGTAACAGGGTGTAGGTATATGTCGCGTGTTTTGTAATGAAGGTTTGAACTAAGTCAGTGTTGGAACATAAGAAAGTAAACGGATCTGTCATAAATAAGGAAAACGTAACCTATATTTGAACTCGCATTATATAAACGACTATGAATTGGTGTTTCTGCTTGTAAAAATGAAATGTAATTAATTTAACTTTACTAAATTATTATTTTACAATTCAGTACTAGCTGGTGTTTAACTAAATTTATTTATTACTTTAAATTATAACATACAATTAGTATAATTATTAAGTGACAAAACTGCTCTCTCAGTTCTTCTATGGTATGCATGCGGTTTCTATAGATTCTATTTTTTAGATAGCCAGACATGAAGTAATCTAATGGGGTTAGATCAGGCGATCTTGGTGGCCATCTTTGTGCTCTAACGAACCTGTCAGCAAAAAACTGTTGAAGATATTGGCAGGTTTGTCGAGCAGTATGTGCTGGAGCATTATCGTGCTGAAAATAACCTGCATCAAGCTCATTTTCTTGTAACTCTGCAATAAACAATTCCAACATCTGTTAGTAACGTTGGGTTGTTACAGTTTCCTTAAAGAAAATTGGCCCTATTATTCGTTGCCTGGACATAGCTAACCAAACTCCAACTTTTACGGGATGCAATTGCGTTTCTTGAAATTCGTGTGGATTTTCTGCAGACCAGATACGATAGTTTTGTGAATTGATATAGCCTGTTAGATAAAACCAGGCTTCATCCGAGAAAAATGATTTGTTTAGCAAGTCATCGTCCCTTAAATTGTTATTAAACCAACAACAATATTCCAATCGCCTATCGTGATCTAATGGTAATAATTCCTGTGCCGTAGAAACTTTATAGGGATGAAAATGTAACTTTCTTTTGACAGCTCGTTGCGCTGAAGTGTATGATAAGCCTATAAAATTATAAAATGTAATAATAAACTATTTCACTTAATGGGTAATCAATATTAATTTTTTACCTGTTTGTTGAGCTATTACCACAGATAAATTCCCTTATTTTCTTACAGTATTCAGAAATACTATTGTTGGTGATATTAGATGTAAATATAAACGATTTAGATAGTTAAAAAGATAAATAAGATAAATATAATCGAAAGATACTACAACACGCACGCCAATGTCGCTAAATGTCAAGAAAATTTATTTAATGTATGAAATTTGTATGTAGCTAACTTCGCTCATTAAATTGGTAATAAGTATAGATACATTTTTTCGGAAAACAGTTTTTTTTTCTTACGACAATCATTTTGAATCACTTGGTACACAGCCAAATATTGTTAACCACGTGGAAAGCCTTGTTAGTGAAAATCCACACTCATCTTCTAGTACCGTTCATAGAATTTTGAAGCGTCGAAGTGTCTATCTGAAAATGTGAACAGATACAAGGTGATCCATTTAAACAAAAAAACTACCGATGACGTCATATCTCGAAACATGTGATAGTTGTTGGAAATCAAAGTATGTCACAGACTAGAATAAAAATATTACAAAAACTTTGCTTACGGTTATTTTTTAATAGAACCCATAATTTAGGCAGAAATCAGATGTTCCCACACATTTGCCCAATCCTGCATAAGTAGCTTAAGATATCCCGAATATTTTGCGTAAGAAATCTCCTAAAATAAACTTTAATACATTTATGAACCGTGGTAATATCCAATAAATCTGGCTCATCTTACGTGGAGATAGGCGAGAAAAATCTTTTGAGAATTGGAGGGTTAAAAACTCATTTCACGGATTAACATGATTGACATCTCAATAAACAAATGCTAATCCTTCGAACTGAAAGTAAGTTCCTAAACGCGCTTGGGCTTCCTGAGATTATTTTATTTGTCAAGGGAAAATACCTACTATTATCCGTATCCATACAGATACATCTTTTAGTATTGCTAGACTATTTAGTATTTATGTCTCCGAATTGGGATCAAAGTTTTAAGCGTATTTATAGTAGTTCGTCTAGATTTGTTACATTGAGGTAAGACCTATAGTCTGCTAGTTTCGTCTGACGCTGAACGCTCGATATTGATATAATTTGATATAATTATTTGGTGGCCACGACATAACTGCAACTACAGATATGTCATCTAAAGCTTTGTTTGTTTGTCTGCTTGGAGCAGTATCTACTGACGTCATCAGAGTAACTTGAGAGCATCTCAGAGTTGGATTTAAAGATGGTACAAACAAACGCGTTCGATTGCAATATAACCTTAATTTTATATTTACTGTTGTCACTTGTCAGATTGTCACAGCAATTATGAATAGGAAATGTTGTATATCTGTAATGTTAAGTGAAGAGGAATATATTGAAGACAATTTTGAAAGCAGTGATAGTAGTAGTGATGAGGATATCTTAGCAACCGACTTAATATTAAAAAAACACTGTCGAATGAAAAGAGTATGCATAAAAAATTATAATGAGGTTAGTATGTTTTTGTTTATTGTCTTTATTTACTGATGTGGCTAATACAACTTTAATTTAAAAGGTGATTGAAGGTTATTCAGATGAAGATTTCTTAAAACACTTTCCTTAAGACGACCAGTAGTACAAAGGATAACTGAGCAGTATAAGCAGTCTCCTATCTACTTAGATTTAGTCAAATATGGTATGAGTATTAATATATTCAATTTCAAATTTGATAATTTTTAGGTAATAAATAACTTATCAAAATGAAATTGTAATTAACAGGAAATTCACGAGCATTTACTGTGTCACCCCAAAGACCATTCTAGTATTTTTGTGGTATGCTGGGCACCACAGTGCTTCATTTCGTGATGATAGCGGCATAGTTTGATTTTCTATGACCACTCATGATATAATCACGAGGGTATGTGCTTTTTTGGGAAAAATATCTCCAACAATTATACAATGGCCTTCACATGAAAGACAATTGGAAACCCAAGGTTTTTTTGAAAGCAGGCATAGCATTCCTAAAATTATAGGTAAACACATTTTGTGTAGTTTTATATAAAGCATACCACAAATTAGCACTTACTTTATCATATTGCAGGGTGCATAGATGGTACTCATATTAAAATAAATAAGCCAACACAACAGCATGTTGACTATTGCAATAGAAAAGGATTTTATTCTGTCATTTTACAAGGGCTGTGTGACGACAGAAAACACTTTATCAGTATATTTATAGTGTATCCTGGCAGCACTCATGATGCTCGTGTATTCAAAAGCTCTACAGTATATGAAAGAGTAGAAAATGTTGCCAGTGGTAAAGTAAATTTATAAACTTTTATCATTTTGTCACTTTATTTTTTTTAGATTTCTACATTCTGGGTGATTCTGCTTATCCCTTGTTGCCACATTTACTAACTCCTTATCGAGATAATGGTCACTTAAGCTTTGCTCAAAGATATTTCAACAAAAAAATTAAGTTCACGTCGCGTTTTTATTGAACATACATTTGGATTACTGAAACAACGGTTCAGACAATTATATCATGTCAAACTGCAGGGCCATGAGAGAATTTGTAAATTTATACATATGCATGTTGTGTTTTGCATAACATGGGAAGCTGTACAGATTTTGAACTGCTTGCGACTGAAGACATGCCACCAGATGAACAACCACCAACTGAAGATAATTCTACAAAATCACAGACCGCTACTACTATTCGTAATCAGTTGTGTCAAACATTATATGCCTCTCACCTGAATAGTAGGACTAATACTTAAACTTTACTTACTTACTTTTTGGCGTTAAATGAAATATAAATTATATTTTTAAACATTTTATAGATAAAAGTACAAGTAACAAAATATTTTATAATTTATGCATTTTTTTTATGTTTATAAAGAAACCATAAGTACTAAAACAGACTTTTATTTTGAAACATTTTGTTCATAATTAATTTCTAATAATCTTTTGAGGAGCATGTTGCGCTCCTCAATCGCTTTTATAAACCTATCTTTTTGTTTATATTTGCGTTCTTCAATTTCTCTCCTTCTGTTGTTCTCATCTGAATAGCTTCAGCCAGTAACTTTATTTCTTGGTTACGTGTTTTACGTATAACAGTTCCAGTAGATGTTAAAGCACTGTTGCTGCAATACCTTTATATTAATACCTGACATCCATTTATTATAAATCTGGTAATTACCTAGATAACTCAATTACATCAACTGTTGTATTCTCATTGGTTTCTCTATTAACTCCACTTTCTTCAAGAATACTTGCACGATTTTTCATTACATTTTCATCAATCACACATGGTGGGATAATGGAATTTCTTTTTAGTAATATATCTCCAAGTTCTCTAAAAAATATATGAAAATATTATTATTACAATGATCACAAATCAATACCTTCATAAGGAAAGATGTTTGCCCCTTCCAGTTTTCTTGGAATTCTCCATTACGTTCTTAAACGCCCTCTCTAAGGTTTTCCATTTAGTTTCAACTTAAAGTGGTGTATATTCATATTTATAATTATACAAATCTTCAGATTTTTTTTCCCACATACGTCTCATTGTTTTAATTCGTCTGTTTTCAACTAATGGTTTCAATTCTTTGTATCTTTCTATTAACAACTTTGTACTTTTTTCTGTCCATTCTGCGTTACGTTTTTCAGGCACTGCTTGATCAAGCTCTTGTTCTTCTACATATGAATCACTTGGTGAAATAGCTGGTACTACATCATTGTCACTGTTAGATTCTTCTTCTGAAAGGAGTATCCGTAGGAACGTGTTATTACCAAGAGCTAACAATTTATCATGTTCTATTGGTACTGTATCTGTGGGTATTTTGTATTCTTCACCTAAAAGTAAAAGTACTTTTTCAAATTAATGAATCTAGACTACAATAAAAATGCATCATATATTAGTATTTATGTACACTAGCGACACTTTCTAATTGTACGACCTACAGGGTAAAATAGAGCCCATATGTTTAGCGTGGATAGTAGACGGATTTATGCAGTAACTGGCCGCTTCGAAATATGTAAACACAGATGTGCGGCCTCTCTGTCGGTTATTTTAAAAAAGCCTTAGACTGGATTTATTAATGTGCGAAGTTGAATGCATCTCTTATGTATTTGTTATCTCTGCGTAGGAATAAATTTATTTGATGTTTGAAGTATTTGAATAGCTGTAGTGTTATTAAATGGTTTTTTAAAAGGGGTATTTCATTTTTACAGTTGAACTACGACTAGGAACTAAACCAAAGGCATGTTAATTATTACCATAAATAGCAATATCAATGGGTTTATTACTTTTATTCATTTTATAGTATGCAAATAATAATGAAAGTATCAAAATGGATCGCAATGAAGACATTTAAAGTATTATACTGAAATCAGTAAAGCATATCTCCGTTATGAATGAAAATTTTTTTCAATATTACTGAACACATAACTAAATTGCGACAGTCCCTATGAAAGGTATTAAACAATATTGTAATAAGGATCATTACTACTTCCATTTTTCGTGAAGTGGGTGTTGCGCCGATTAATTGATTAAATGCAGAGAAATTTGAAGTAATGTCGTTATTGACAGAAATGCATGTTTTGTTTTCCCTGACGCGTTACACCAAATATGCTTATATTTGGTTATCTAATTAATGTCTGATGATTTCATATCATTTTTTTAATTCGCTCCGGCTTCCTTCTTTACATTAAATAATAAGGAGATATGGCGAGAATGCATTCAAAACCATGATTTTTTATATCAGATATTAGACGAAAAGCTCTACACTCGTCAGAAATATGTTTTATTGGTTATAGTAATGGTATGTTCATCAACATTATAATAAAAGATAAAATAATATTTAGATTATAAATTCCTACTTTCAAATATTTTACCTCAAAAGTCCTACAATATCTTTTCAAAAGAAATACAAAATTTGAATTAGTGCTAAATCGAATAGTAGTGATAGCTATAAATCTTATATAAATATTAATTATTCATTATGTTAATATTGAGAAAAGGAGCCGCGGCGAATTAAAATAGATATAAAAAATCATTATGAATCAATTGGATTAAAAAACACAACATATTTAGTAAAGCTGAGGGATGTGTAAAGAAAACCAAACATCTTTTGTATACAATATATATTTAAGGTAAGTTATTGAAAAATTGGAATTATGGTAACGAGGTAAGTCGGCAAGCATTTAGTATGCGCTTTGATGTATTTATTTGTCTCTATTTTATAAGTTCAATGTTTATCTATGTTTGTCGGCTGCATTCTTCCTTACATTTAAAGTAGATTTACTACAAAAAAAAACACAGAGACCGCACATCTGTATTATATATTTCGAAGACCGGCAGTGAATGCATAAGTCGTCTACTACCATGCTACAACATTTAGGCTCTATTTCATGCTGTAGGTCGTACATTAAAAAGTGTCGCGGGTGACCTACAAGGTGACATTTTTTAAAATATAATGGTCATTCTTTACATCACTACATTGCTATCTAGTTAATATCCTCCATTTCATGCAAAAATAGATTATATACAGTTTAGATCGGAATAAATTTCCAAGCGACAGTCTACACGTGTGTAGCAGTTAGTGTGGTTACGTTATGTACCGTTAACAAGTTCACATACGAATTCATACGACCAACAAATTGCTCGAAGTTGCTCGGACGTCGGACGCGAGCAGAAAGAGCAACCTCTTTGTGATCTAGATTGCTTGCTCTGAACAAACAAACACGCACAAATCACGCTCTAAAGTACAAACAAACGCGTAAAATTCCTTGGATCTGCTTAGATCAGACAACCAAACAAACCTTAAGTAGATATCGTACGTATAAAGTTAAAATTATGTAACATTGACTACAATGAAGTAGTTGTGTCTATAGCAGTGGTAATCTCAACTAAATGTGCTAGTGAGCAATAAATTCCATTGTCATTTAATAAAATCTTTTTCATTGATTTGATGAACTAGTCTTTTGGACCAATTTTTGGTTCAGTGTTTAAGTGCCCCATATTTGTTAATTACTAAATCCAAATTTAGGTAATAAATGGTTTTGTTTTTACTGCATTTTCAATATAAAATTTATGTCCTCATAGGAAGAAAATATTCGGATTTTTAGAACCAATCGTATTGGTTATTAGTAGACTCGCAGATGACAACGTCATGTACACTTCTCACAGGAAAAATCGGGACACCAGCAATTCAGAATTTTAAAATTTCTTGATTGTAAATGCAACTTTCGGAGGACGTATTCACTTATCTTAGCCATAATCACTTAATTATGTATACACTGCGATCAAAGGTAACGACTAGAAATTTAAAGAAAAAAAATATATATAGAGAGAAAAAGGTTTATGTATAGAATAAACAAATCGGAAGTTTCGGTGGGCGCGTTTCTTTAGAACTACAAATGAAAAAATACATAACAACAAAAAGAACTCTTGAATAGACGGCTTCATTTAGAAATACATACATATATGTATTTAACTTGTTTGATGTTATGTAGAGATAATTCTTTTTCAAGAAAACATGTGGTGATGGGATTTTATTATTTAAAATTGTTACTTGTTAGTGCTGTTTGATATTAGTTATTACTTGATTTGTGCTCGCGATATTATTTAGCAATAGATAAATATGTCAGTCAGCCTCTCAGTGTTGGGATAATGTGATTTTCACAGATTTTTGACTACTATTGACATAATTATTGATGTATTATTACTTTGTTGTTTAATATTCTTAAATATTGTATTACTATAAGTTTTCTTCTATCATAAAAAATTACCAAACCAGGTTTAAGATTATTTATAAAATTCTTAAATAAAGCAATTAAGTTCGCAAAGAAATTAATTTATTTATGAACGCGTTATTGTATTTTCAGGAAATATATCTTAGTATACGCCTGTTGAATTAACGTCGTTATCTATTTTCTTGAAATATGGCAACATGAGTCTTTACAAACTGTCTTTAATGGCAGCACAAGATTTAATAACAATTATTAAATATTATTGGATTATAATACATAAAAGCATGGTAAGAAGCAATTGTTCGTCAATCTCGTTAGTGCTAAATATTTATTTTGAATTTGATACATTAATACTTTTGTTGCTACTGTCCGAAGCTGTGTTACAGACCAAAGGTGTTAGCTATATTTTAATTAAAATACAATGACATTGGATTACACAGGCGATAGTTTAAGATATATTTCTTGAAATACAATAAACGAGGGTTAATAAAATAAATATTTCTTTGTGAAATTAATTGCTTTAAAAATTTTGTAAATAATCTGAAAATGGTTTGGGTAATTTTTAATAATAGAAAATATTTGGTAGTAATACAATATTATAGAATACTAAACAACAATAATGAATACATCAAAATAGTGTTAATTAATCAATGTGAAAATCCACATTGTTCAAAAAATTGAGAAGGCTGATTGACATATTATCTATTGCTAAAGTATTACTTCGGGCATAAATCAAACTAACTAACTATCATAGGAATAGGTAATAGGTAATATAATTTAAAAATCCATCGCCATATGTTTCTTAAAAAAGAGATGACTCTAATAACATCAACACAAGTTAAATACATACATGTATATTTCTAAATGGTGCCGTCTACTCAAAGGCCTTTTATTTGTTAGTTTTTTGATTGATTGATACTATTCCGTATTCGGTATTTCTAAGGAAACACCGCCACCGAAATTCCAATGTGTTTATTTTAATGTATAAACCTTTTTCTTTTATTTTTTAATCTTTACCTTTGATCGCAATAATACACACAAAAAAAATGATTTATGGCATTGATAAGTGCATATACCTTGAAAGCTGCATTTACAACCCAAGAATATTTTCCAAAATTCACGATTGCTGGTGTCCCGATTTTTCCTGTGAGAAGTGTACATACAACCTAACCTATTCATACCTCCATCACCTTAATCCTATAACTGCATTTCTACATATTTATATCCGAAAATATAAATCACACGATATCTGTGTCGAATACATGTTGATGTATCGCCCGATATTACCAAAATAAACCAATAAATTAGTATTGTAGATAGGAATTATCCTGTTGAGATATCACGAACGAAGCTTAAATATTCAACGATCCAAGTAATTTCGTTCTACGAATTGCGCTTACGACCTGGTTCAAAGGTTAGCTGATTTGAGCAAAAAAAAAAACAAATTAAAACATTTATCTTACGTCTGCTTACTTACAATAAGTCCATTAGGAGAGGAGTGATTAAATGTGGCCCTGTGTGTTTGCATATACATATATGTTAGAGAGAGGATTTTGATAGTCAAGCGACTTTCGTTATCTCTATGATGAATGGGTGAGCCGATTGAGTGATTTATTAATTCTGTATCATACCTCATAATTTACCTCGTTACGAAGTAGGTATTCAACTGACAGTTATATGGCGAATTGCAGGGTTTTTCTTAATTATTGTGACATACGGTTTTTAGATCAAAATAATTTAGATTTGATATCTTTTTTCGATTACCAATCTCGGACCAAACTAGCCTTGACAAAAACTTTCTAATACCCAAATATATTGTGTACTGTGATTCCAAAGTAAAATTTTCCATTACAACAGCAGCCAAATTGATGATATTATTGAATATTTTACCGCCAATTTTATCAGGGTGACTGTTGCTCAAAAAAAGATAATAGTGCAAGGATATACAGGCTATTCCACCTAAGTGCTTCATTACATTTTATGATGTTCTATTATTTACTTTAATTTCAGATTTTGGCACCATTATCTGTTCGATTGGAACTATAAATGTGAAATACCTTAACCAAAATATCACTTCCGGTTGACCGGAAATGGACGTCAACTTTGTTATTTTAAATAGAATGACCTAATTTTTTGTTCATTTTTGAATTCTACGATTATAAATACGCCAATTTTCATTAGCTATTCCTATAGCTACATGTTGCCGTTTTTGAGTTATTTTAGTTTTTCTTTTGATGATTCTTCTAATGATTACATCATCGAGAAATTAATATCTCGGTTAATAATGCAAGTAGGGACTTCAAATTTGCTATGTTATGAATGTAGATATCACTCTAAGAAACGGTACGCACATTTTACATTTTAACATACAGGGTGTTCAAAACTGAGGAACAAAGTGACATATTTTCAAATGCAGAAAACTTAATTTTTTAAATAGAACACCCTGTATTTTAATTCGAAATTAGGAAGCAAATATTACCCCTATCATTTTATGTCAGCGTTCCCTATACTTATCTTTAATAGATTTTGAGATATGAGCGACTATTTTTTAAACAGACTAACTAGCCCTATCTTCAAATGTTTGTAGCTGGCTCTGAAATGGATTCACGTCAAATTCATGTATTATTTTTGAATAACCATACAAGAATGTCTGTTCGAATAGTCATTTCTATTAATATTGCATTGTACGAAAGTGTAATTACAATGATACCTATACATAAACACTTATGACTAGTCAATGAATTTGACATTAATCCCATTCAGAGCCAGTTACAAACATTTGAAGATACGGCTACTTAGTCTGTTGAACAAATAGTCGCTTGACGTCCATTTCCGATCAACCGGAAGTGATTTTTTGGTTAAAGTATTATTACATTTATAGTTCCAATCAAACAGATAATGGTGCCAAAATCTCAAATATAAATAAGTAATAGAACATCATAAACTTTTAATGAACCACTTACGTGGAATAGCCTGTATTGTGTACTGTATTTCCAAAGTAAAGTTTTCCATTACAACAGCAGCCAAATTGATGATATTATTGAACATTTTATTGCCAATTTTATCAGGGTGACTGTTCCCCAGTGACCAACTATATTTATTTCATATTTTATAAATATTTAAAAAATATTAAATCTTTCTTGAATATTAGTTATATTAATATAATATGCGAAAAATATATTATAGAAAATATATATGTTATGTAGCATTAATAATATTTTATTGCAAATGTTTTCTCAATATATTTTTCATAACTCTGCAAGAATATTTTGCTTTGTATTTCTGTAAATATTTATTTCATATAAAAAAAAAGATTGAATTTTTGCTTTTGTACATTTGGTGCGTAGGACGAATAATATAAAATGGGTAAAATATGCATACACATTAAGTAGGTACGTACCTATTTAAAATGATAGTTTAAAGATTAAATTAGATAATATATATCTAATATGATTTAATTAGTATCTAAGTTGAGCCCTGTAACTTTTCTATTAATATATCTGCGTTTGTATTATATTATTTCTAATTTGTAAGTTGCGAACGTCAACACAACACCTCTATCCATTACGGTGCCGGTGTTATATGATTTAGTATTGTTTATGCGTCTATGGATTAGGTACATAGAATGCATACGATCAACATTTTCATTCGTTTGTCCGTTATATGTTATAGTTTATAATAGTATGCGATTAGGGCAGATTAGGGTTAACTGTGTAATTAATTGTTGCGGGGTGTGTTTTAGTGTTTGTGTGACTGCGAGGTAAGCAAAACTTTGAACATGTCATGACATTTATAAGATAATTGAAATGCCCAATATCGCTATGTACAGAAATCGTTTTAATATATAATTGTAGGAATTTAATGCATCATATATGTACTGCATCTTCCAGATAAATTGCTAGTTGATTTGCCTTAAGAGATTCATCTCGGTAGATAAGCGTCATAACCTCAAATAGAGGTCTAGAATACGTTGTGTTGTTTTATTGTTTGTACGTAGAATGTTTTCAAATATTATGAAATAAAGTAAAAATAAGTATCGTAAGTATTAGAATGTAGCTACCACTCCAATTATTGTAAATGCTCCAAATGTATTAGTAGGTGTTGATAATGTTGTACGATGTTTTATTCATGGTATGATCTAATACAATTGGCATTGTTTTAGAGGCACAAGGAAACGCCATGAGGAGCTGCACTACCGAAGTATGAAAAAAAGCCATAGCTGGGTGTACCACGTAGCCGACACTTTCTAATTTGTACGACCCTACAGCATAAAACAGAGCCTAAATGTGTAGCATGGTAGTAGACGACTTATGCATTCACTGCCGTCTTCGAAATATGTAAACACAGTGTGCGGTCTCGGTGTTTTTTTGTAGTAAATCTACTTTAAATGTAAGGAAGAATGCAGTAAATAAACATAGAAAAAAACATTGATCTTATAAAATAGAGAGAATTAAAATACATCAAAGGCGCATACTTATGCCTGCCGACCTACCTCGGTTAGCACAATTCGAATTTTTCATTTACTTACCTTAAATATAATATTGTATACAAAACAGATGTTTTGTTTTCTTTACAAATCCCTACAGCTTTACCAAAATATGTTTGTGTTTTTAATCCAATTGATTCACAATTGATTGGTTTCAAACTATTTTAATTCGCCCCGGCTCCTTTTTTCGATATTAACACGATAAATAATAATATTTATATAAACTAATCATTAATTACTAATTTTAAACCAGCATTTTGTATTATAGCTATCACTACTGTTCAATTTAACACTAATTCAAATTTGTATTTCTTTTGAAAAAATATTGTGAGACTTTTGAGGTAAAATCTTTGAACTAGGGGAATTATAATCGAAATATTATTTTATCTTGCTATTATAATATTAATGGAAACATACCATTACTATAACTAATAAAAAATATTTCTGACGAGTGTAGAGCTTTTCCTTCTAATATCTGATAATCTGATATAAAAATATTGGTTTTGAATGCATCCTCGCCATATCTCCTTTATTATTTAATGTTAAAGAAGGAAGCCGGAGCGAGTTAAAAAAAATGATATGAATCATCATGACCATTAATTAGATTAAAAAATATAAGCATATTGGGTAACGCTGCAGAGAAAACAAAAACATGCATTTCTGTCAATAACGAAATTACTACAAATTTCTCTGCATTTAATAAATAATTGGCGCAACACCCACTTCACGAAAAGTGGAGTAGTAATAATCCTTATTACTATATTGTTTAATATCTTGCATAGGGGCTGTCGCAATCTAGTTAATGCATTAACTAGATTGAATGAAACACTTTTTCATGTGTTCAGTAATATTGAAAAAAGTGTTTCATTCATAACGGAGGTGTGCTTTACTGATTTCAGTATAGCTAAATACTTTAAATGTCTTCATGCGATCCATTTTGATAGTTTCATTATTTATGCATACGTATAAAATGAATAAAAGTAATAAACCCATTGATATTGCTATTTATTGTATAATTAACATGCCTTTGTTTAGTTTCCTGTCGTAGTTCAACTGTAAAATTGAAATATGTTTTAAAACAATTAAATAACACTACAGCTATTCGAAATACTTCAAACATCAAATAAATTTATTCCTACGCAAAGATAACAAATACATAAAGAGATGCATTCAACTTCGCACATTAATAAATCCAGTCTAAGCTTTTTAAAATAACCGACAGAGAGACCGGCACATCTGTGTTTACATATTTCGAAGCGCCAGTTACTGCATAAATCCGGTCTACTATCCACGCTGTAAAGATATGGGCTCTATTTTACCCTGTAAGTCGTACAATTAGAAAGTGTCGCTAGTTGTACCTGGCACCAGCCAAGCTAGACTTAAGAATGATATTTTTCATTTTATTGTTTATTCAAATAAAATGAAATAAACACTTCAATTAAAAAAAGTGATTAAATTGATAAAACCTTTCAGTAGCTTAAAAGATGCCCAGAATATTATTATTACTTGTATAGTGAGTGCAAAAAACAGTTCTTGCTTTTGACAACTTACGTATGTTTCAACTTTCGTATCGACGTTATATAATTCTAATAACAAGAACAATTTTAATTGCATTTTGACAATTAAATAGATTGCATAAAAATCCAATTTTCATATAAATAATATTTTACAATTTTTAGAAATTATTGGCGCTTCATTTATTTTTAATAATGAATAAATATTTTAATGATATATTATCTATTTTAGAAAATCTATGAAAAAATATACTTCAAAAACCTCCTCACGAAAAATATTTATAAAATAATATTTTGAAAAAATTATATTTATAAATATTTTTGGTTGTTAAGGTTTGCTCAAAAAAAGGAAAAAGTGCAAAGAGATATTTTATATTATATTTACATGTACCTACTAAAATAACGAAGAAGTAAATAGACGGCGAGCTATTAAATCTAAATGAGCAAACGCATTTTAACCGCCGCAATATACTGAAGCAAGAGAAGTAGAAAATCAATGGTGTCGTTCTACAGCCACCAGGCGGAATATCCACCAGATATTCGTAATTATTCGAGCAGGATAATCCAGCGAACGTTAGTGGAACCGAGCTCATACATACATCATAGATACCGTATGAATGTATGAGGCGAGCGTAAAATTATTGTCGCTCCGTGTGCTTATAAACACGCTCTCTCAATGTTTCGATTATTCCCAGCGGGCGCACGATGGGAAGCCGAGAAAGGTACGGACGACGGAATAGTGAAATACGTACACGGGGTGCGACAACGGCACAGCCAGCCTTGGGGCACACAGCAGCCGGAAAACTACTCGTCCGTCCTCTTTATCAGTGCAGTTGTTTGCAGATGAAGGCGCTGGCCGTTTAATTGACGCCCTATTTACCTTTCGCTGTTCGAACTTACATCAGTTGCACTTTCGCACGGTGTCTCGACAAGTGCCCGTCGTCGTCACTTAATAAAGTGCGCGCTGCACCGACCCTCTTGTCTCGCTAATACGGATCCCTCTTTTATCATCTGCTCCTTTTCTCTTATACACGTCACCTCATTGATTACAAATGTCCAATGA
This sequence comes from Protaetia brevitarsis, assembly GCA_004143645.1. Classification (NCBI taxonomy): domain Eukaryota; kingdom Metazoa; phylum Arthropoda; class Insecta; order Coleoptera; family Scarabaeidae; genus Protaetia; species Protaetia brevitarsis. The sequence goes on from RXPK01000039.1 coordinate 1,461,087, forward strand.
GTATCAAGATTGAACTTAGGATTCGACACTTTCAGTTATGTAGATAAAAATACCGAACGATCGGAAATGCCATCTCTATTCAATGTCCAACATCTTTGAGAACATATAATACCATATGGTCAAATATTTCTATATCCTTTAGGAGGTCATGTATTTGTCCTTTAAACTTAAGTTTAGCCAGTATAAGTTTAAAAACGTGCAAGTTGACTTATTCTGTGACGTGTGTGTGGTTATAGATCTATATTCCCTACCGGCTAACTTTTGTGTTATAATTTAGTGATGTAACGAATACGTGATTTTACACATTCGCGAATGCGAATATTAACTTTTTAACTTTACTAGCGCCATCTATTGGCTCTCAATTTACAACTATACGAACACTTGCATTAAGCGCTTATTGTGGCACACGCAGAGAATAATTTCCCATCACCGCGCGGAACTAGCCAAATACAACGAATTTGTTTCGACTTTTTACATCTTATTTTTTCAATTCAAGTTAATTTTGAGTTATTGATGGTTATTCTATGTAAACTCAAATTTTATTCAAAAGGTTGTTTTAGGATTTCAATGGAATTAAATATTAGTTTTTTTTTTTTCATAATATTCCATTTAACAGGTAATTTTTTTTATTCGCAATATTCGCATATTTATTGCGAATGCGAATATTCAAAAACATGCGAATATTCGCGAATGCGAATGCGAATCACTAGTTGTAACATGTTTGTTACACATTAATTAACATGGGCCTTACAACTCGTGTACACTTGTTGTAAGTGTACCGGCCTAAATAGCATGTTAAATGCGATTTTTTTTTTGTCAGAACCTGACTGCACATGAATATGTTCAGAAAGGTATAGAAAAGTAAACTCTTCAGAAGTCCAAAGCAAGACAGAATAGAGGAGGCTGCATCATATGACATTTTTCCATTTTTTGGGTCAAGCTGTCAAGTATGGATTGACATAATCTGACACAAGAATACAGTCACATAGAGTGTTTGATTTTGATAAATAAGAAAAAAATAATGGAGAAAGAGGTAATAAAAAACAACTCGCATACAGTATGAGGAATTATTGAATTCTATTAAAAAAAAAAAAAACAGGGTGTTTTGTTGGTACACCGACCGAACAGAACCCAATGAAATATTAAGTAAAGAATCTGAGCAGAGGTTGCGAAAAATAACTGCTTCCGAATAGGTTTACAACACTTTCTCTAGTGGTTCTCCTGTGCTTCGGACTCTTTGAAAGTGATCTCTCTTTGTTCTATCATGCTCTTTATTTCAGTCGAAATGGCTTTTAAACCGCGCATCGGAAACAAATGTTTGATCCGGTCTCTAATTTGTTCCTTCAAGTTAAGATTTGTTGTT